>LZPO01017523.1:121184-131585 GCA_001675575.1 Neotoma lepida | reverse complement strand
AGAGAATGGGATGGTTCATTTTCTAAAAAGTAGTTCATTCAGAAAGAAGAAAATACAGAGATTTACAAATCATAAAGCATGATCCAGAATTAACATGTACCAGACTCTTCTATCCGTGGCATATCTATGACTAGAACACAAATTCTTGTTCATTCTGGTTTCCCTCTTGGTCACATTTCTAAACCCTCAGAACGCTACTGGAGAACTAGCTGCCATCTCACACAATGACAGATCGTGGATGAGCAGTTGTGGAGTCTCAGAGCCCATTTTATGCTAGGCATCTGTCTTAGTTAGTGTTTCTATTGCTGCAAAAAAATGACCAAAAATCAAGTTTAGGGAGTAAAGTGTTTATTTGGCTTATACTTCAACATTGTTGTTTATCACTGAAGGAATTCAGGACAGGAACTCAAACAGGGCAGGATCCTGGAGTCAGGAGCTGATGCAGAGGTCATGGAAAGAAGCTGCTTACTGGCTTGCTTTTCCTGGCTCGCTCATTCTGCTTTCTTATAGAACCTAGGACCACCAGCCCAAGAATGGCACCACCCATCATGGGCCCTCTCTCATTGGTCATTAATTGAGAAAATGTTTTATAGCTGTATCTCACGTAGACATTGCCTCAACTAAAGGCTCCTTTCTCTCTGATGACTCTAGCTTGTTTCAAGTTGACACACAAAACCAGTCAGTACAGCATCCATCTTGGCACCCATTAGCCATCTGTCTATGACCCCAGTCCATGAAAGATAAATTACCAGTAATTCAAACACTTTTGCCAAGCTTGAAGATCTGCATTTGATACCTGGAACTAAGTGAAATGAGAGAACTGGCTCCCAGGAGTCCTCTGATGTCCACATATGTGCTGTGACATGTGCACCCCTCAAACACACAGTAAGTAAATAAAATTCTTTAAGTGAACACATATGAGCTGGAGAGATGGCTCAGTCATTTAAAGTGTTTGTTGCGTTTCCAGAAGACACATGTTTTTGTTTTGCAGAGCCCACACATTTGGTGGCTCACACCTACCAGTAACAACAGCTACAATGGATCCAGTGCCTTCTTCTGGCACCTGTGGGTATTTGCACACCTGTGTTCATACACACAGAAAGACATGTATGCTCAAAATCTAAAAGATAATAAATAATTAATTCATTTTTAAAAGATTATCCATTCTTCAACTGTGAGTTCTTAGGGTCTTAATTAAAAAAAATTGACAGCCTCATTCTAGCCTGTCTAATCTACTCCAATAGTCTATTGTGTTTGTTTTATGTCAGTAAAATACTGTCTTACTACACCTGTGCAGTATGTTTAAAGGTATGGTAGACCAGGTCTCCTGGTTTGTTATTTGTACTCAAAATTACTTTTTACATTCAGAGTGTTTTGTAATTGTGTATGATTTTAGGCTGTTTTAACAAGTCTTGTAAATAGTTTCATTGTTGTTTTGATAGAAATTGCAGTGAATTTGTAAATAATTTTGGATAGTACATACATTTTTAATAGTATTGACTATTCCAATCTGTTAATAGCACATGTATTTCCTCTTATCTTTATTCTTTAGGATTTTGCATCCATGTCAGGATTTTGCATCCATGTATTATACCTTTAATGGTATAGGCATATGCTGGTTAATTCATCAAGTGAATGCAAGCTGGGCTTATCTGGGAAAAAAGAGCCTGAGTAAAGGATTTGATTCTATCAGATTGGCCTATGGTTGTTGCAGGATATTTGATAATACTGTGAACTCTGATATTGCTTTATTTACTGGAAACACCTGATTATATTTGTGGTATGTCTCAGCTCTAGTACACACTTTTAATCCAAGAGCTTTCTACTGAATATTGTAAACAATGTTAAATGAAATCAACCATAGGTCAAGAGGAGGAGCAAGCAACAAGTTGACAAAAAAAATCATAGCATATATAAGAGGGAGTCAGGAAAACAGAGAGAGAGAGAGAGAGAGAGAGAGAGATTCACAAGAACTAGATGGGAGGAACACCTCGTCAGTTGGAGGAGTTTTCTTTGAACTGGCATAGGAGAAAGCTTTTTCTGGGAACTTCCCAGACCTATCCAAGAACCACATGGTTAGGCAGTTGACTGTCTCTGATGTGGTAGATGCACACTGAGTGCTGGCAGAGACCAGAGAGAAGGATTAATATGCAGCTATCTGGACACTTTCAAGCAACACTATTTCTTGACATGAGAGCAGTGTGAGCACATGCAGCTGGGGTAGCAGAGCCACCAACTTCTCCTTCCCTTGGTGGTTAATGTCATGGCTTGTATCACTGCGTGAGGAGCATTGTAATGCTGCAGACAATAATAAGTACCAACATCTTCAGGCTCCAAGCTGCTGATGGTTAGAGTGAAACTTTTCCTAGAGTATTGGCCACTGAACCTTGATGGGACACCAGATTGCAAATTAGTGGCATAATAGATCAAGAGTGTAGGAGCTTGTCCTGATTTCTGCTGGTACCAGTTTAGGTCATTGCTAATGCTCTGACTTGCCAGGCAACTGATGGTTATTTTGTCTCCTAGAGATGCTGACAGGAAGGATGGAGATTGTGTCACTTGAATGTCACATCTGGCACCTGACAGAAGAAAAACAAACAAAAAATAACACAATTAACAAGGTTATAGTATGAATTTCTTGATTAGTAAGGAAGTGATGGCTACTCTGGGCTGAATAAATTTTGTATCCTGTGCAACTTACCTGAGAGCCAGAGTAGCCAAATTGCCAGGATCTGTGCAGGAGCCTTCATGACCATGTTGTGTCCTGACTGGGGCTGACTCCTGTAAGGCCTGTGACAGGTCAGCTAAAAATCTGTCAGTTAAGAGGGATATGCTCTGGGCACATGCAAATCAGCGAAGTCTATCAGGGCTAGGGACAGCTGCAGAATTTGCTCAGCTCAGTAACACAGGAAGTCTCAGTCTATAGGGACCCTCCACCAGACCTGGGAGACACAAACTTGCTGCTGAGAAAGTGTTTCCCCCTGGGGAACTATAGGATGTAATTAATCTAGTGTCCTTTAAATAGAATATTTTTGTTTTGTTTTGTTTATCATTGCATGGATGAAATCATATTTTCCTTCTAACTTTGAATATAAGATGGACAGTTGGAGATTTAATTCTTTGGAAACTACAAGAAATTGAAGTTGAGGCCAAAGTGTTTTTCTTTTCCTTCTCTAGGGTTTTATGAGACAAATCATCAGGACAAGTGATGGACCAAGATGTAACATTGACTGAAAGTTAGATGCATAGAAGTGAACAAAGAAAGGTCAGTATATATGCATACATTCACAGCTATATGGTAAAATTACAAAATGTAAAAATACCCTTTGATAAACATAGTTTAATGATCTATAGGGAAGGGCCTAGACATGGAGTGTCATAACTAAATTGTCACCCTCACATAAGGGTTGTCCTCTATTTCTCAAGGTTCTTTTACACTTAGCCAATTAAGGGAACTTACTTATTCTCTGCTTTTTGAAAGACTCTGGCATGTTTCTTTCTCTAAGAACACTAAATAATTCCCTGATCGGTGTCTCCTACACTCTGGGATGACCGTTCATGATCTTTATTATTCAAGCTTTTCCCTGTTAGAAGCAGAGGCTTTCTATAGACTGAGTCCATCCTTGTAACAACTCTGGTCCACAAACCTGCAAATTCCACGTTAAATATCTCTTCTAGTTCTATTTCTTACCATGGTGGTTACTTTTATGTCAAGTTGGCACAAGCTAAAGTCATCTGAGAGGAAGAAACCTCAATTAAAAATATGTCTCCATAAGACAATGCTGTATGCAATCCTATAGATAATTTTCTTAATTATTAATTGAGGGGGGAGGTCTCAGTCACTGCTGGTCCTGGGTTCTATAAAACAACAGGCTGAGTAAGCTATAAGGAGTAAAGCCCTCTCATGGCTTTTAAATCAACTCCTGCCTTCAGATTACCTCCCTGTTAGTGTTCTTGTCCTTCCTTCCTTAGATGATGCAGTGATGTGGAAGCCTAGGCCAAATATGCCCTTTCCTCCACCACTTGGTTTTGGCCACAGTCTTCCATCATAGTAATCGTGACCATAACTGAGACACACATTGAAAGCAATTCTTTTTTTTTTCTGGTATGAAAATTTTAATTTTCTTGCGCTATCTAACAATGAGCTCTGGTGTGTCACCAATCTGTAACATAATTAAATTATTGTATCTTTGTTCAATATGAATTTACATATCCAATTATCTTTTTATTTAATTTCTCTTAGTTTTGTACATTGACTTAAACTTTTTAACGAGAAAGTTTTGTATTTTAGTGGGCTTTGTACTACATTTATTACCAATGAATTTTTAAATTGAGTTTAGGATTCTCTCGTGCCACTGCAGGACACTGAAAACCTTCCAAAGCAAGATACAGAGCCTCTGGTTGCTTGAACATCAGGCCACAAGATGCACAGAGGAACAGCCATAGAGGTCAGCCCTCCAAGAGGAAGCAGCAGAGCAGACTCCACAGTGAAAAGGAATTTAAGTAACTCACACTATTTTTGCCCAGTGGTATTGTGTGTCTGCAGCAATTAACATGTTGTAGTCTGCATAGTGACAGATCTGTGTTGTCCTCAGAAGTCTGCAGCAAGTCCAGTATTCCTACCGAGTTCATTGTGATCTGATAATGCTGTGAGATGCCTGTAGCAGGAGGATATAAACAGGGCAGACACATGGGTTATGCAGGGCCTTCATGCTGCAATCTCTGTTCTGGTCATCTGGAACACAGAGTCTGTACATGAAGGTGATGTCTGTCTTCAGAAAGGCAAACACACTCTCATGTGGACCACCTGTGTTCACACTATCAGCAATACCAGAAGTCTTGAAATTCACAGCCAGTGGTGGCTATGAAGCTCCCTGTTATGAGGAATCTCTGTGGACCTGGGATGGAGTGGTACTATTTGGTCTGCCAGGAAGGGAGGAGGGACCCTTG
Organism: Neotoma lepida; assembly: GCA_001675575.1. Lineage (NCBI taxonomy): Eukaryota > Metazoa > Chordata > Mammalia > Rodentia > Cricetidae > Neotoma > Neotoma lepida. The sequence continues at coordinate 126,635 of LZPO01017523.1, read as the reverse complement.
TTTTCCCAGCATTCTGGGAGTCATGACCACAATTTCACAAAAGCAGGTGCAGTTTGTCTTGAGGAATTATTAAAGATCACACTTGGTACTGAGCTGGGACTGAGGGCAGGAGTTGAGGATTGACTGTAAGTTGTCAGAAACAGAGGGATTCAAGGACACAGTTGAAAGCTGCCACAATAAGGAGAATTTGCTCAAACATCATGAGGAAAGTCTCACACCATAATTAGAAAACATCCACAGCCTTTTTTTCTGGCCCTTTTTTGAATATAATTAAAGGAAAGACACAGGACTTTGATTTATGTAAAAGGACACCCATACACAAACCTGCCTGTCTACTTAGACATTGCTATGAGGGGTTGTGAACATTCTTGCAGGATGAAAGGTCATGGACATGAAAATCGGGTGGGTTACATGGGGAATCACTCCTTCATCAGCTCCTTCAGGTTGTGGTCAATTCCTCTCTTGCTCAGCTCATCTAAGCTGTAATAATGGTGAACAATATTCTCAGCAGTGACGACCACCACATGGAGCCTATGAGTGTCTTTGCCTAGCTGGCACCCTGTTGCAGATGAAAACACCATGTCAAGATCTCGGTAGGTTCCCCCAGCATTCCTGTGGTAGTGGCCTGAGAACACAACTCTGACACCTGCTCTAGTGAGCTTGTCTGCCATCTCCCTTCACAAGGCCTTGGTAAGGTAGAAGTGGTCATCCTGCTCATGAATACTCCACAGGAACAGTGGGATGTGCTGGAAGACCATAACGTGCTGGCACCTTCTCTGCTTTGTGATGCTCAGCTGTTGGTCCAGTGAATGGTCCTGGGCCTGCTTCAGTGAAGGGCACATGGAGGCATTGTAGAAGAACTATGAATTGAGCACCAGGAACAGGATGTCCACCACACTGGAACACATGTCATGGTTGCCACTGACTAGCACCAGTGCAATGACTTCAGTTAATGGCCTTTAGTACGTGTTGCAGGTCCTTGGTCTGTTCTTTCTGCCAGGGAGTTCCTGCCATGGTGTGGGTGAGGTTGCCATGGAGTGGGTGAGGTCGCCATAGTAAACAAAGATTTTGGGTTTGGGGTTCAGCTTCTTTTTGGCCTCAACAGCTTGCTCAGTGAGACCAATCTCCTGCTCCCACTCATCACTGTCATTGTCATAATCCTCAGTATACCAGGCCTTCATAGCCCTAACTGGAGGTATACAGACACTCAGATCTAGAGACACCCCTTAGATGAAGTAGAATGGGCCTTTCCATTCCCTTTACTTTTCTGAGGAAAACACATGCAGGATCCTGCCCCAGGCTCTGTGGAAAACATTCCTCATCTCCTCAGAGTACATGGTTAGTGATTTTCTGGCCTTGCCTGGGCAACTTGTGTAGGAGGAAAGAGCAACTCCACAATACCCTACAGCACTGCCTGAACAGTTTCTCTGAAAGTAATTTTTTTTTAATGGTTGAAGAGAATGTTTTATTGTAGATTAAAAGAAAGTACAGCCAGAGGCATCTGGAAATGTATGGAGCACAGAAAGAAAGTGGTAGACTGAACAAGGCCAGAAGACTGAACCAGGCCATGGGGTGGGGGTGAGGTGGGGACAACATGAGAGGAAGACAAAGAAGTGTGGGCAACTGAAACCAAGAGAGAGAGAGACAAGAGAGGGGGCCAATGGAGGAAGATAAAAGAGAGAGCATGACCAAAACAGTAGGGTTCTATGGGAATGAGAAACTGGGAGAAGGAAGCACATGAGCTGGAGAAGTTTAGGGTCTTGTAAGCAATTCGTAAACGCTGAATTTTGAACGTGCCACCCAAGAAAGTTCAGAAACACTTCCAAGGAACTATGTACTTGGGAAGGCAGGGAGACAAGGTACTGCACCAGCCATGGAGTATGGGAAAGAACATCATACTTTTGGGTACATGAAAAAGTGACAAAAGACTGTGTATAATAGAATGCTGTGAAGAGAACAGGGAAGTTCAAGATGAAATTCTGGCTCCTAAAATATTCTTGGAGAAGGAAAGTCATTTTCTTTAGTTGTGTATTCAACAGTGAGCCCACTAATCTCAAACAGATAATTGCAAACTAAACTCAATATCAAAGAGACATCCTAGTTAAACTGAGGGGGTCACAAACAAAACAAATAAACAAAATATGTGAATAATGAAAGTAGAATTGTAGGATGGAGACAAAAGACATAGTATGAATGAGAGCAATAACGCAATATATGCATGTATAAAATTGTCAAAGTACAAATTACACCAGTAAAAAATAGTAATATTTAAAGCATTATAATACATATTGCAGAAAATAAAAATAATGAATCAGTTCAAATATAAGACCAATTTAAAAAATTTTAAGTAAAACAATTAAAAAGGAACAGACATTTTTATTCTACTCAAATTAGACAAATTGTCTGGAAAAATTCAGACCCAGAGCTCTGGAGAAAAGAGAATATGGCTGAGCCTTGGGGTTTCAGAAGCTTCCTTCACAGAGTAGATTTGAGCAGAGACACAGGAGTGGGCAGTGTTTTTCTTGGGACATTTTTATGATGTCATGGAATTTGATGAAAAGAGGTGGACTAGACGTGAAGAGTAATGTCTCCAAAATGCTTAAAGATTTCACCACTGGGCTTATTATGTTTGACATTCCTCTCACCTGTATTGGTTCTGTTCCCTGTATGTTAGCCCTGCCTTTCAGACACTGTATGTTCCTTCCAGGTCCAACAATCTTGAGGTCTCTGTTGCAAACCAGGTTTCATTTTCAAAGCTTCATGATGAGCCAGCCACTCAAGGCTTCATCACAGGGAATGAAACCCTGTCACAGGGACACTTGACCTCAGCAGCTTTCTGAATCTGCAGAGAAGAATTCATGTCTCCCAAAATCCTGTATTTTCCAGGTTTCCCAAATCAGTATCATATGAATGATGCTACCACATCTTCCTGTCAGCTAGAAATGGAGCCTGCTCCTCTTTGGCCACAGTTGCATTTCCAGAATAACATTTGAAATTGATGGTTGTCTAATCCTAATTTGAGGTGTCTTGAGGCTCAAATTGTTAAATACAGATGTAAGACCTTTCTCCTCCATCAGGAGCATCTAAATCATAAACATTTTACTTTATTGTGAACAAAACTTTTAAATGGACTCCATGAAAAAGGCAAGGGCTGAGAGGTATGCATCCCATACAAATGTGTTTAAAGGGTTTCTCTTGTTGCAAAAAAGATTTAAGCTGGGAGGATGTTTTCACTTTTAGAAACAACACTTGCAAAGCAGAACAAATGAAAATTAGATTAATTAGGACAGTGCATATTAATCTTCAAATGACAATAAGATTGTTCCAAAATTGGACAACTTCAAGGAAGTAAATGAGGGAAGATTAATACTTCCAGATAAATTAATGCACATGTGTATCCTAGTATATAATGACAATCTAGATGACAAATTTAAATGAAAACAATACTTTGCTTTGAAATTAATAACAATAAGTTTTCAAGTTTCCATCAAAGTAATTTACTTGAATTTAAACTCAACTCGTAGTATTCATGGCTCTAGCTTCACATAGTTAAAACTTGTAGAGAGAAACTGATGAGAGAGGAGAGATTCTATGAACAAGGGACATCGGGATCATGATGGGAAAATGTACAGAGATGGCCAGCCAGGCTGGTGGAAATGCACAAAATGTGGACCAATATCTGTGGAGCCTCCATGGTGCTGGACTGGGCCTTCTGGAAGCTTGAGACAGTTGTTTAGCTTGAACTGTTTGGGGGCCCCCAGACAGTGGGATAGGGATCTGTTCCTGGTGCAGGGGCTGACTTTTTGGAGCCCAATGCCTGTGGTGGGACACCTGGTGCAGCCTTGGAGCAGGGAGGAGGGTATGTGACCTGCCTCAAGTGAGTGTGCCAGGCTTTGGGGACTCTCCATGGGAGACCTTGCTTTGGAGGAGCTTGGAATCTGGAGGTGGGTTGAGGGGGAGGGCTGGCAGGCGGGAGGAGGGAGGAGAGGGGGATCTGTGATTAGTATGTAAAATGAGTGGCAAATCTTTTAATAAAAATAAATAAATAAAATACACATGGAGAAAAAAAAGAAATAATGAAAAACCTGTTAGAAATAGCAGAATTCATACTTCCAAAACAAGGAAATGAGATGTTAAAAATGAATTGAGTAAACACCAGCAACAGCAGCATCTCAATGAGACAGTGAAATATGGGGAGAGATAGAGAGGGAAGTGGGAGTGGTGCTGAAACAAGACAAATGTCTGCAGATAATCTGAATCATGATATCCCTAAAAAATTGTGAAGGGCCAAGTGAAATTAAATGTTAGGGAAATGAGGAGTGTCAATGCCACACTTAGACAATATTAAGAAGTGAGATACTTCAAAAGAAAAGTTACAACAGGAGAAGCCAGATTATCTCAAAATGATCCAGACCTCAGCCAACACATGATCAGTAATATTCAGAGCTGCTTCCACATAACATTACAGCCACTCCTTAAATGTCTGTGGGGCAAAAGCTTTCGTGGGAACCTGTAAAAGGGCTCTATGGCCATCTTGACCCTGCCCTTAGCCTTCTTCATACAAGAGATGTTTCTGGTGGCTGTGACTATGTGCTCTCTAACTTCTTCTCCTATGGCTCTACAGCATTTCCAGCTAAGACTACTGTGTTTCTCCTCCCTATTGGCACCTTAGCTGTTCTTAACACAGTGAGAGACTGACTTACTTAATAACATTCTCCATCAGCAAGTGTGTCAATCATACACCCACAATCATCCAAACTGCAGGACTCTTTCACACTCAGGTTAAGAGGACTTGGTTTAGATACCACTCCATTTTTGTGGGATATTTGGTCACATTGTAAACCCTGAATTTATGTTAATTAAATAAAACTTTGAGTCAGAAGGTGGAGCCAGGAACTAGTTGACAAGAATCAGCCATAGAGAGTTAGAGGGACTCCAGAAACTGGATAGAGAAACACACAAGAAGTAGTAGGGAGGGACTTTGAGTTTGGCCATCTTTTTTGGTTTTGTATCATGGAAGAGAATCTCTCTTGCTGGGTAGCTGTCTAAAGAGGAAGATAGTTGGTTGCTTCTCTGCCTTTCTGAACTAGTAGGTTTTCACCCCAGCATCTGACTCCCCGGTCTTTATCAGTAAAATAGAATGACAAACACTTAGTTAAAAACTAAATTTGGCTGCAGAAGCAAAGGTAGTTCTGGCAGCACGTAGAGGTTCCACCAAGCTTCTGTCTGAGCAATGGACAATGATTGAGGAGCCCCAATCAGTAGCTGAAATAGCAGTAGATTTGGGTGCAGCCACTGTGATGATAATAAAACAACACTCCATTCTATGATATTCTTATCCTTACAGAAACTCTATGACCTGAACTGTCACTCCTCCTTTTCTAAATGCATAAGGACACTCTAAAAATACTTAATGTGAATTTAACAATCACTCACTTTCAATAATATTTT
>LZPO01017523.1:91254-121135 GCA_001675575.1 Neotoma lepida | reverse complement strand
GTGTGTGTGTGTGTGTGTGTGTGTGTGTGTATGTGTCTAATAAAAGACCATGTCCTGTTGGAAGCAAAATATCTCTGGGTCCAGCTGTATGTGCTCCCACTCCTCCTGTAGGCTGAGTTCCATGATGCTATTCAGGTTGTTCCGTTTGAGTGCTGAGAGGATGTATGCTTTGCAGCTGTGGCTTTCTGGAACATGCTGACCTTTCCTTGACCCCAGGTGTGAGGCACGTGGCAGGGCCGTTCTCAGAGGGTATATAAGGCAGAAGGGAATGATGAAAGACATTCGGCTGCTTCTAGTCCTAGTTCCAAGAAGAGATGCTTGGTGAATAAAGGTCCTGGATGCTTGCAATCTGACAGTGTGTGCTGCGTTCAATCCCGACTCCCTCCGCCAGATCCAGACTTGTGCCGTGCGGGCGCGGCAATGTCCCAGCACTCTTAGAAGCTGTATTGGTCATCTGTTTCTTACATATTTTCACCCCACTTCCTTGGTCTTACAGCTGGATAGGCTCAGGATAGGACTGTTGATTGCTTTTCTCCACTGGGAGCTTTCCAGTGAATTTAAACAGAAATTTATTTTTACTCTCTCCAAAAATTGGGGAAGCATATAGCAAGAAGCAGCAATCTGTGCAGGAATCATAAGAATACTCCTACTCCTGGAACAAACAGATCAAAGGCTACAAATCACATTTGTCCATTTTCCATAGATATTAAAATCCCTCATGATTTTTTTAAATTATTTGATTCTTTAGAGAACAATTGTCAAGTTAAAAGTTGAAGGAGATATTTCTTTGATGATGGGTGATGTGGGCATAAGGTAAAATATTGAAAATGTGGTTACAGATTATGCTGGTTTAGTTAAGTGTGAGTTTTTATGGTCTCCAAGATCCTTGACCTCACTAGCTCAAGGTAGTTGCCTAGTTTTCTACTACTAGACATGATTTCCCTTTTGATTTGTGAGCCTTATACTCAATTAAAAAGCTGCTGATTACCTCTGAAGTATGTGGACCACTACTATATTGCACTCTTAGACACATAGTCCTGGTCACTGTTTTAGTTCATATTCATCACAACTGAGTAGGACTATTGCTGGATTCCCTTCCTTAACAGCTTTCATATACCTTCTGAAACCATGAAAGCTAATATCTTGAAGAATGTTTGCTATAATTATATTTTATTTTCAAAACAAGTGTTTAGGCTGAAAAAATATTATAAAACTTATAAAATCTCTATCACAATATATATCTATTACAATGTATGTAAATTAAGAATACTACATTTCAATTAGTATAAAAATTATAATATAAAAAGGAATTTGGTATGTGATATGAAGTGGTTGCATATTTTGAATAAATAGATAAGATCAGTATACTTATGAGGTCCTCATACTATTGGTGGAGAATTGTCACAATAAGAGAGAAGACATGAGACTGAAATGGCATATTGTAATGAGGTAAGGGGACCTTATAACAGAGTTTGGGACATCTTGGAGATCAGAAGGCAGAAATGGATGTTCTTATTAGGGCATTGGATGAAGTACAACCATCCTGAGTCTTATTTACCTCAGAAAGAGTCCAGTACTTTGAGATAATCACTTTGTTATTCTTGAAGGTTGCGAGGTTGTAGTCATTAGTCACAGTAGATACATAAAGTACCCTTTTCCTCTTTGAGAGACAGGTTGCACTATGATTTTGGAAATCTTTCCACAGAATCCCACCTTGGGAAGAAACCTTGAATTTGAAATGTGTACTAAGAGAAAGAAGAAGTAAGAAGATTGAATAGGAAAGATTGGTGTATTTTAGTTACATCAAATAATTTCATGTAAACCAGTGTCAGATAAAAATGCTTGACCAAAAATAACACACCAAAAATTATTCATCTACATCTATATCTGTATATTCTAAATTTGGCTACCATGAGTCATCTTACCTCTCAGCTATCAGGCTATGCTCATGAACAAATTTTGTCACTGTATTTACACAAGCTATGGAGGATTCAAACAGACATAAGGTCAGCTTTTCTCTCTTCATGCTCAGCTGATCTGAAGGCTCTTCGGCCCTCTTCATGTTGCTGCTTCTTACGTAATGAAAGAATGTGGGTTTTTAGCAGGCGGTTCCTAAGGAATAGCCAAGGCTGTTCTTGTCTACCAGGCTCAAGTTTAACCTACTCTTTAGGGGTTTCAGTCTGATACTCCTACATGAACTTGGGAATCCTGCTGTACTGCTCCCAGAATTAAAACACATGAGGCAGCTCAGCCATCTAAGGCAAGATTTTTGATGGAGTTTGTAATACAGTGGTAGAAATAGATATAGTGTGCATGTGACTATAAACCTCCAAGCAATTCACCCTCCACTCACCTGATTTGCAATATGAAATTGGTCATCGACGCGATGTCACTGAATTGGTCTGTGGTGCCAAGAAACTAGTTGGAAACTCTATAAAGAAGAGCAGCAGAGACTGGTCTGGCTTCAGCATGTAACAACCTAAATTGTGTTTCCTTTACTCTGTATGAGGTCCTGACTTGATCTGCAGATATGGAAACAGTTTTCCAGGGCCAACTGACAGAGTGAGCATAGTCTGGGTTATCATGATATTACCACTGAATACTATAAGTATAATAATAGAGAAATGTTGTTTAACATACAGACATAGCAAAATATTTAAAAATTACTTCCTCTTATTCTTTATTTCTTACTAATCATGTTCACAGCTTCAGTGCATATTCTAAAAAGTAGTTTGCTCAAAAAGAAAAAAATACAGAGATTTACAAGTCACAAAGCATGATCCAGAATTAACCTGTACCATACTCTTCAATCTATGGCAGATTTATGACCAGAACACAAACCCTTTTTCATTCTGGCTTCTCTCTCAGTCACATATCTAAACCCACAGAACCATACTGGAGCACTAGCTGCCATCTCACACATTGACAGATCATGGGTGAGTGGTGATGGAGTCTCAGAGCCCATCTTATGCTAGGCATCTCTCTTAGTTATGGTTCTTATTGCTGAAAAAAAAATGACCAAAAAGCAAGTTTGGGGAATAAAGGGTTTATTTGGCTTACACTTCAACATTGCTGTTCATCACTGAAGGAATTCAAGACAGGAGCTCAAACAGGGCAGGATCATGGTGGCAGGAGCTGATGCAAAGGCTGTAAAGGGAAACTGCTTACTGGCTTGCTTTTCCTGGCTTGCTCATCCTGCTTTCTTATAGAAACCAGGACCACCAGCCCCAGGATGGCACCACTTCCATGGGCTGAAACCCAATGGCTTCCCCATTGGTCACTAATTGAGAAAATGCCTTATAGCTGGATCTCATAGAGGCATTTCTTGAACTGGGGCTCCTTTTCTCTCTGATGTCATTAGCTTGTGTCACATTGACAGAGAAAACCATCAAGTACAGCATCCATCTTGGCACCCATTATCTATCTGTCTCTGATTCCAGTTACTTAAAAATAAGTTCGGTGACTCACACCCAAAAAATGTGCAGCCATGAACATCTACTTATGATATTGTAGCAGGGGTCCTGTGTTGTTGTTCCCTTTATGGGGGAGGGGGCCATGTAGGCATGGAAGTCAAGACACACAGACTCCGGGAGAATGTTGAAACAACAAGCTCAGTTTACTCCAGAAGAGGCAAGCTTATATACCCTCCACCCCACCCTGGGGGAAGGTCTGATGAATATGCATCTGCTGGTGTGACATGGCTGCCTCTCATTGGTCCAGGTCGTCTCCAGCTCATGTTTAAGCCGCTGTTGCTAAGGCCCCTAGGCAGACCCAGGCTGGCTCTCAGAATGTGTCTTTTTTACTTGTTTGGGCTGGCTGGCCCTCAAGCCTCTCAGGGATGAGTCATCCCACATGATATTATGTGTTCATTCTCATAAGTGAAATCTAACTTTGAACTGTCATATTTGAATGACTAATCTAGAGTCTGGAAGGTTGGAATTAGAAAGGGCTGATTAGAGAATGAAAGAAGAAAACATGAGGGGAGAAAATAATAGAATGGGTGTGGTGTGAAAGTAGACAGAACAGTAGGGGCCAAGAAGTTTCAGTAGGAATAGGACAGGGAATAGAGAAAGGAGTAGGTATTGAGTAACCAAAAGTAAGAGTGTATGAAAAAAAAAAAAACCTATGGAAACACACTGTTTTCTTATTCTATTTTAAAAGGAGGATCAATGATCAATGAAGCACACTGCATGGTGGGTAATGCTCCTCTAGAAACCACAGGTTATAAAACAAAAATCCCAGTGTCATGTATAGGACCACAAAACAATACAGGCTATTGTCAGTTTTCTTGCTTGCCCACTAAAACTAGATCACAAATGCTATTGATAAAGACACTATACATTTTGGTTGCAGAATAGAGAAATGGTGCTGGAATTCACCTGAAAGTCTCCTCCTGGGTGGTTAGCTGTTTTAGTTCTGGAAGTTGCTCTGCAAAACACTGATGTAGAAAAGGGTTATCAAAAGTCTTGCTCAGTTGTGGACTTTATAACCCTTAATAATGGCCATCAACTTGTCAGGATGCTAACTGCTGCAATGATCCCATTGCCGAGGGCCATACAGCAGGTGACAACTAGTGTTTGACAAGTTCAACCACCAGATGTATAACTCCCTGATGAGGAGCCCCTCATGGCAAAGTCATGGGGTCACTGGATGTGGAAACTGGTTGTTTTCTGTCTGTAACATTCTCAGGTGCCACTGCTATGCCTCCCTAATAAGAACAGCTGTGAAGTTCCTTCCACAGCCCATTGGTAGTGTGTTTTACATATTTGGGCATACTTGTAGTTATGATTTCTACATAACTGGATGGTCAGGTTATGATTTCTGTTTAAGCTGTATAATTTTGATGTATATAAACAATACTGGGATATTTTATGTTACTCAGACTGACATGGGCTTCTCATTCACAAAGACAGTCTTTTAAACAGACAGCTAACTTTAGACTTCAGAGCAGATTCAAAGCAGGATGGTTGCTCCTAGAGAAAAATATATGAGGTCACTTTTCCAGGTGTTGTTTTACTTATTCAAGGTCAGAGCTTAAAGAAACTTTAGACATAACTTTCTCAGTAATTGACTTTTTGCACATAGCCCAAGTCTTAGTTGAGGTTATAGGCTCAAGGTTCAGCCAACTGTTTACTTACTGTCCGGGACCCCTCACCAACTTAGAACTATGTGCATGGGTCAATGTGACATTACTAGCCTAAGAGAAACGATGTGACTTATCTTGTATTTTGAGAATGGGTATGGCCCTACAAATGTAATTTATAATTGTCCACAGTTTGGCTGAGAGGGAGCAGCAGCTGCAGTGTGGAGAGAGACAGCTGTATAGAGCTATGTGAGAACTGCTGCAGAGTGTGTGTGTGTGTGTGTGTGTGTGTGTGTGTGTGTGTGTGTGTGTGTGTGTGTGTGCTGGGTGAGAGATAAAGAAGCAGCAGCATGAGAGAAGTGTGAGGGAGTGAGTGGATGAAAAGTGAGTGAATGAATAATCTAGAAGAAGTATGTGTGTGAGTGAGTGTGAGAGACAGAACTGTTTTTAAGAGCTGCTGCTATGTAGAGGAGCTGTGCCTAGAAACTGTGTAAAATGTTGTATGGTGAGAGGACTATGTAAATGAGATGTTTAGCTGAGACTATGTGGAGATTTGTAACTGTGTGGAGGCAAGGAAGATGAAGCTGTATAGAAAAGAGGTGTAGAACAGAAATGTATGTAAAAGAAAGATGTGTAGCCATGTGAAAAGATGTATGTATGTAAAGACATGTAGCTGCATGCAGCAGTGTGGAGATATGTAGCTGTGTGGAGACAGAAAGAGTCAGAGACCATTATTAAGATGAAGTAAAAGAGAAAGCTAACATCAGAAAGCATGTGTGTTTCTTATTTCACCAGTCATAGATACATTGAAACTTATTTCTAATTACCTTCAGATAAAAAAGTTTCTTATCCCTCACTACTCTGAGGCATGCCTTTTATTGCCCTGAGCTGATAATCATGGGACTTGGTCTCTCACAGCCCACATAACTCTATCATAGGGCTAACCTAGAGCTTTCTGGTTAGATCTGTGACCCACTCATTGGCAGAGAACTAGTGTTTGGTATTGAAAATCCATTGCAGGGTACATAGCTAGGGATGCCATACAAACTATGAGGTAACATACAACTGGTGTTTTTTCTGTGTAGGCATGGTGCCAAATTGTTTTCTTAATTATTATATTTATACCTATAGATTAGTGATGTTATCAGCCTTCACCAGAGAAACTCCTTTATGTAGTGGGTGGTACTTAGTGTAGAAGCTCACAGCTCTTGAAAGTACTAAGAATAACTATGGTGTGTTCACACTTATCCTCAATAGGATATGTATATCACGCCTTCAGGCTTAAGGGACATCTCAAACAGGATGTAAAGGAGAATGTAAAAACAAAAGGATAGCAAGGAACTCTGAGAAATAGTGGATTATGGACATGACCACTGTATTTGTGAACTCACTGCTGTGGTTACCTGCATAAGATTGGATCCATTTTAGAACCCTTTTGTAAAGCTTTCTCAGGTTTTAGGTGGAATTTCTTGCCCCACATTGAACGCCAGATGTAGGGGGAAGTTTCTCAGTCCTGCCTAGCCCCATGGTCCTGACAAGTCTCTCCCACCTGAGTTCTCATAGCTGCTCATAAAATAATCACTCAGAGGCTTAATATTAATCACAAACTGTATGGCCTATGATTCAGGCTTCTTGCTACCCAGCTCTCACAACTTAACTCAACCCATTCCTATTTATCTTTTGCCATGTGGCTTCATAGCATTACCTGTTCTCTCACATCTTGCTTCTGGCAGTGGCTCAGGAAATCTCTTCTCACTCCATCCTTCTTCATCTCCATCTTCAGTTTGAATGTACTGCCTAACCTTACTCTGCCTCACTATTGCCCAAACAGCATTATTTATCAACCAACGAGAGCAACACATATTCACAGTGTACAGAAAGACATCCCACAGCATTGTCCAATTTCAAATAGTATGTTCTTCTAAATTGTCTTGAGTGGACAGTAGACCATTGGAGGAAATCTTTGTCTGGTGAGTGAGAAACAAATCAGATCATGAGGATAAAAATTGTATTAAAATTTTAATTTTCCAAGTGATAATCTTGGCTTCATTAATAATAGAAATGTGACCTGTGTAAACAGAGACCACACAGCTGTGGTCTAAAACCCTTGAGTAAAATAAAAAGACACAGAGTATGAAAGAACTTAAGAAATAAGAACATATTTTGCATAAATAGATTACAAAAAGGAGCTGAATATATTCACTTATATTTGCTAACATGGAGTTTAAAAAGCTGAAAAAGAGACAAATAAGACTATTACATAACAGTAAGGAGTGGATGGGTTGCAATAGAGTATTCTTCTCAATTGACTATGATACTGAATAACTTTGTACAAGCAAGGCATGTTGGGTCAAGATGAACTTTGATTCAGCTTTATTTCATTTGATCCTAGTTGCTGAGAGATTCTCACACACAGTTATCCTGTTGCAAAAGCAATGACAAGGCTGTGACAATTGACTTGCCTGGAAATGGGTGTCACTTGAGAAAACACTAGTAGTCCAGAGCCTTCGACTCCAAATGCTGATCCTTAGTTCTCGATCATCTAACACATATGCAGTGTTCTGTGCTCTTCATCCAACAAATTATTTATTTGTCATCTGGGCCATCCCATGCAAAGATATTTTTGTTATTGTCTGTTTCACTGTAGAAGGAACATATGTACATTAAAGCCAGCAATAAACTCCAGTATACTCAGGCCCACACTGCTGAATTTAGGTAAGTTCTTATGTGCTGCCACTGAATATATCTGGGACCTCCTGAGGTTCACTTGGAAGCCTCATGGATGAGGAGCTGTGGAAATTGACCTGGGTTCTGCAGGTACCAACTCAGATAGGTGTGTCTCTTACTGTCTAAGTAGCTCTGACTAGCTCTTCACTCTGAAAAATTAGTAACTTATAGGCCTCAGTGTTCTGTTAGACATGTTTGTGAACTTTACCTAAGTATATGCTAGCACTGTCAAAACTGAGAATGTTAGACTTGCTGAAGCTTACAGTTTGATTGGGCTAAACAATGGTCACTTTTAAGGTGGAGGTGGTAGTTTTAGCATTGGACCCTAACCGATAAAATGGACATCTTAATTTACTTGGAGATACCAGCAGAAGATTCTAAGTGTATATGACAAAAAATTCCTCAATGTGAATAAACATTTTCTCATCTTCATGTTCTAGCATAGATGACTAAGGCAATTCAGAGTACCAATGTGTGGAGGTTTGAAAGAAATTGGCTCCCAAAGGGAGTAACACTATTAGGAGGTATGGCTTTGTTGAAGAAGGTATGGCTTTGTTGAAAGAAATGCGTCACCATTTGGGGTGGGCTTTGAGGTCTCCTATGCTCAAGCTACTCCCAGTATTGCAGTCCACTTCCTGTTGACTACACGTCAAGATGTGGGCATCTGGCTACTTCTCCAGAACCATGTCTGACTGCAAGCCCCATACTCCTAGCCTCCATGATCCCTGCCATGATGATAATGAACTAAACCTCTGACATTGTAAGCTGCAACCTCAATTAAATATTCTCTTTTATGAGTTGCTTTGGTCATGGTGTCTCCTCACAGCAATAGAAACCCAAAGACACAATGAAACAGAAATTTTCCAGCAAAGGAATGGCTAATGTTCAGAGTCATAAATTTCATGGCAATGGGGGAGTTGCGGTACAATTACTTTTGTGTACTTCATGGTTTAAGTGACCTTAAACTATAGGGTGGGGGAGTATTGAATAAAAACATACAGTACACTGTGAGAGAGTCGAACACACAGTAGTCAGTGAACAATCAGATTCCATGAGGAAGCTCCTCTGACAAAGCTCTGCCCAAATCACGACAAGATAGCAACTTGACACAGGAAATGAAGGGGCACTGGAAAAGTGATACCTGTCTCTAATCACTGTGAGCATTAGGAGGTCCAAGGTAAAGCACTGGGGATTTTACTGCCTGAGGCTTTTCTGTTGCTTTTCTATTGCTGAGGTTTTCTTAGTGTACAAATCAAACTATGCCTAATAATTAATGGTCAAAATTAGTGACATTTGTAAGCAGTAACTGGACTTGTGTATTTTGAATTTTATGATGGAAGCTTAGAAATGAATCAGCTCAAGGCAAATTCACACAGGTAGCTTTGGCTGGTTTTTATGACACTACTGTGAACAGGATAAGCTTAGTGATATGGAATCTGTGCATCAAACCACACTGATTTAGAGTTGAATGGATACACAGTGCATCTTCACCATCTCTGGACTCAATGAATCTTATCTTTAAATCAAAAGGAGAGTTTTTGTTTGATTAGGAAAATGAATAAGTAAAGAAGCAATATAACGAATATGAGTGTAGGAAAGGAACTAAGGTTGGGGTTCCAGAATTGACTGTAGTGGTGACTTCAGGAACTTGTACATTGTCCTGCAAACACATCCCATTGCGTACTTGCCATGTGTGTATTCTACTCATGTAGCCACACTTCAGCAAAATGTCTTTCAGAAGATGGCAAAGAATCTCAAGGAACAAAGGGAGATTTCGCAATGGCAGTTTGGTGAAACAAATGCTATAAAAGCAGGTGGCCTGTTCTAAAGACTGTAAATCTTTCTTCTTTTTCCTATCATGGTAAAATTTCCACTTAGGGTGCTAGAGAGATGGTTCAGTGTTTAAAAGAACTGTGTATTCTCCCTAGAACCAACATGGTAGCTTATGACCATCTATAATTCCAGTTCCAAGAGGTCTGATAATTTGGTGGTTTGAAAAAAAAATGGCCCCAAAAGGGAGTAGCACTATTAGAAGGTGTGGCCTTGTTGAAGTAGGTGTAGGCTTATTAGAGGAAGTGTATCACTGTGGCACAGGCTTTGAGGTCTCAAGTTTCACTCAATGTACCACTGAGACTACTTCCTGTTGCCTGAAAGTCAAGAAGTAGAAGTCTCAGGTCCTTCTCCAGCACCATGTGTGTCTGCATGCTACCATGTCCCACCATGATGATAATGGACTAAACCTCTGAAAATGTAAGCCATCTCAATTAAATGTTTTCCTTTTATAAGAGTTTCCATGGTCATGATGTCTTTACATGGCAATATAAACCCTAAGTGAGACAGCCTCTTCCTCTAGCCTCCACAGGCACCAGGCACTCATGTGGTGCACAAGCTGATAGAGCATGGAACATAAAATAATAATTTATTTTTAATTTACAGTAGTATTTATTTTACTGTCTCCCATATATTTATGTATTTGTCAGTATTTTATATAGCTTATGGAACATTGGTATTAATTTTTTTAATAAAATCTCTACAGAATAGTTTCATTATGCTTAAAAAATGAACAGAAAAACAGAGATGAAATATATATAGGAAACATAGAAGACAACCACTCTTGGTGGCACTCATTGTATTGAGACAGGAGTGTTAAGTGTTAATACTACATAAAAGGACTTGTCCGTAAAAGCAAGAAAACAATATTGACACCCAACCTAACTGTATTTTCAACATTGAGGTTTTCAATTATTAAATGAAATTAATACTATATATTTGGTAAGGTTTTTGGCAATTATCTGATGTTTTTAAATTTTATTTTGCCAATTCCTCTGTAGACAAATTTTGCCTGTTTCCTAAGATTTAGCATGAGCTATTTAATTCTCTAGGTTTATAATTATAATTTACTTTATTATAGTGGTTATATATAATTACATATATATTTTCTTCAATTGGCAAATAAACTCAATATAATGCAACTAATATTCCTGAAAGAGTTTCTAAGATTGATTAACTCAGTGAAGAATTTTTGTAGAAAATTAGATGGCATAACTAAGAAAGTCTTTATCTTCTGATATGATTGGTCTCTTTTGTATGAAACAACAGTAATTATGTCTCTGAATGCTGTAGATGTATAGATTTGTGGGTAGATGAACAGAACATCATAAAGGGAAAGGAAATATTTCTTACCCCTAAAAAAGAAGATTAGAATATAGATCACTATTGTTGTGTTGTTTCTAAAACTATGCTCTAAATATCAATTCTTCATTAATATCACTCTTGGAAGCATGTTAAAGACAAGCCTTTCCACCCTATATGTTGTCATATAGACAAATCTATATTCAACTTCATGCAGTGAGATTCAGTCATATGTGTGGTTTAAAATTATTTGATTTTTTGTAATCTACCAGTACACATAGTAGTCATTAGAATTCTATGTAGTGTGCTGCAGACAGCTCAGAGCATCAACACCTGCTGATGGAATTTTAAGACACAGCAGAGGATCACGGTTAGACAGCCTCCCCTTTCTCTGACACTGGCACTGTAGCTGTTGTGAGAAATCCAGGAAAACTTTCTGCTGTCAGCCTCTCTTAACAATAATAATAATAATAATAATAATAATAATAATAATAATAATAATAATATTTTTCTTCCCTTTAAATACTGACCCTTAGAAACTAATTTTCTGTATTTAAATAATGTGTTCTGAAATGTTCACAGTAGTTTCCACTGTTCTATATGATTCCAAGCTGGGGATACAACTCAGACTCCTCGCAGGGAGTGACTGTGTCCTCTGTTAAAACAGAAAGAGACTTGGTACTGTGTAGTGCTGGAGGTGATAAAGAAAGAAGATATTTAGGGTACAGAAATGACAGTTTAGCCTCTTCAGCCAAGACAAATAACTCTACATGAGCTTTGCTAAAAATCTTTCCACAGCTCAGAAACAGTTTCAGTGGTTGACTCATGAGGAGGAGCAGCTGGGGCAGCCCAGCCTCTCACTTCTGCTTCCATGGAGGTTTATGTTATGACTTGTATCACTGTGGGAGGAAGCTCATCATACTGTAGACAGTAATAAGTTGCAATATCTTCAGACTCCAGGCTACTGATGGTGAGAGAATAATCTGTCCCAGACCCACTGCCACTGAACCTCGATGGGACCCCATCTTCCAAGTTGGATGCACGGTAGATCAGGAGCTTAGGAGCTTTCCCTGGTTTCTGTTGGAACCAGCGTAAATACTTGTTAATGTTCTGACTTGCCCTGCAAGTGATGGTGACTCTCTCTCCCAGTGATGCAGACAGGGAGGATGGAGACTGGGACATCTGGATGTCACATTTGGCACCTGGGAATGGAGACATAATAAATATACAAATAGTTAAGCATGGTAAGAGAGAACCTTCCCCAAATTCCAGTCAGAAATAATCACAGTGTAACAGTGAAATTCCCATTATAGTCACTTTTTACCTGGAAGCCAGAGCAGCAGGAGCCCAAGGAACTGAGCAGGAGCCCTCATGTCTATGCTGAGTCCTGACTTCAATGACAACTGCACAGGATGTGACTAGTATATAAAGAAGTCCTCAAGGCTGTGCAGTGAGTACATGCAAATCACTGGATATCAGTTAGGGCTGGACACAGCTGCAAGACTTGCTCATCTCAGCAACTTGGCAAAAGCACACAGTCGGTAGATAACCAAGGTCAGACCATATGCATGCCTCCAAAGACTGCACTTTTTTTTCAAGTTTTAAAATTATACATGACATTCTAATGTATGCAAGTTCTATTTTGAATAATAAATTTTAAAGATATATTGAGGGTAATACAGATAAATATCCTGCTGTAAGGGAAATACAACAGATAAGGGACTATTAAATCTTTAACTCACTTAAATAATTCTGATTGGTTAAGAAATACTATGTGTTTTCCTTGTGAAGTGTTTGTGATTTTTAGTAGTCATTTCTTTACATTGAAAGAATAATTTATCAGAACCATTTTAATGATTTTTTTAAAAGTAAGATTTTACAGCATTAACTATGCTTACTACAGTACAAAGAGAGGAATTACAGATTAGGTGCATATATAACACCTTGATCCCAACAAAGTGTGTCACTTGGAGTTCCAATTCCTTATGAAAATGTAGGTACTTCCATATTCACAGACTAAATTGGTTGCATCTTTTTCTCAGTTTGGAATCCTCCATGTTTGCTCTTTTCTACAATTTGCTTCTATTTCCCACAATTCCTCATCATAAAGAGTTGACTAGTGATGACAGACTTGAACGTTTAACAGAAAACATTACTACTAAATACATGGCTCTGCTGTGTATTACAAATTATATTTTCATCTTTCACCCTTGAGCAGTAACTGGAGACATTATCCTGATTTAGGTGACAGACTCACTGTCTGCATATGTGTCTCAGTCTCCAAGCTAAGCAGCAGAAATGTTTGTGCATCCTTATAAAACAAATATTTGAATACAACAGATCACACATCAATGTCTTTGCCTTCACCAGTCAGACTTATTTGTCATCAGAGGAAGCAGAATCTCTTCAGTCTTCAGTAACCTTCCTTGTCCTGGAGCCTGGGAATCCAGAGGATCTTTTAGAAACATAACTGTGAAATGCCAGGGAGTGTTGCAGCCTGAGCCTGACCCTGCTGATTTTCTAGCACCTGGTCTTGAGTGATACCTGTGACCAAACACCTAGGATTAAAGCAGATTCTTCAAGATACAGGATACCCTCCCCTTCAGGAGTACCACATAGCAGCTTTGGGTGGATTAATAGAAATGCTAGTTTCTCTGTCTCTTCACTTCACTCTCTTTCTGTTGAAATCCACCAGTTGTACCTCTGCCTCTCTGTGATTTTTGATACTTGGAAGACAGTTCTCCCTCCTCACATGATAGCCAAGGATCTAGAGGAAGCTTCTTTCAGGACACTTCAGTGGATGATACCTGGAGGATGATAGATCCAATCAATCTAAAATAAGCAAATAATTATTTTGCAGGGCACCTGTGTAGTCAAAAGTTTGTCCAGTCCTGCCCAGCTCCCGTGGCCGCTTAGACCCAAGTAAACACACAGAAGCTCCTATCATTTTTTAAACCATGGCTGTGGCAGGCTTCTCACTAGCTAGCTCCTACATTTTAAATTAACCCATTTTATAATGTCGTCACGTGTTCCAAGTGGCTTTACCTGTGTGCCATTACATGCTGTTCTCTAGAAGGCAAAATGGCATCCTCCCAGCTCTACTTTCTTTTCCTCTCTTCCCCATTCAAATGTCCCGCCTCACCTTATTCTGCCTCACCATTGGCCAAAGAGCTTTATTTATCAACCAATCAGAGCAACACATATTTAGAAAGACATTCCCATCATTTCCCTTTTTCTTTCTATTTAAAAGGGAGGTTTTAACTTTAACATAATAGAATTACATAAAACAAAACAATTATCCAGCAAGAACCACAGTTACAATATCTATTTGTATTTGGCAAAAATAAAGAAAATATTTTATCTTATATTTTTAAGTCTAAAGTTCCATTTTTAATTTATTTTTTATTATAACTAAGGAAAACTATAATCATAACTATCTAGTCTTTAACTAATCAAGACCTCAGAAGGATATAATATTACCCAAGCAAACAGGAAGANCATTGTAAGCAACTTTCAAAAATCTAGATTCTCAGTCATTTTTTTTTTATGTGTGTGTCCTGTAGAATGTCTGGCGCTTTCTTCTACAAAGCAAGAACCTGAAGGACCATCTCATCTTGCAAAATTTAGTGGTCACCTTCCCATGGGTCCTGAATGTCCAGTCGATATAACAGTTTCTCAAGCAGTCTAGGCAAGAACAGTTTCTTGTCCCAATGACTATTTTTGCCAAGAAGAAGATAAACTCCATATGGAGTGTCTTCAATGCCCATCTTTCTCTTTGAAGTAAATGGGTGCTGCCAGGAGCAGATGTGTCTTACTGTCCAGAAAAGTCTAAGTTTTTAAAACATTTTAAAGACCATATTTTGTAGGTCTTTGAAGTGTTTGAAGATTACCTACCTAATTGAAATTTATCTATGTATATCTAGAAAACTTAACCAACCTGAGTACAAGCTTGACTATCACAGAAGACCAATTACCAATCTGCATTTTTAAATTATCCACTACAATTCAAATGAGTTAAACAAACATAATAAAGATATTGACTATGACCAATAANAATTTGTAACCAACAACCTAAACAAAGGCAAACATCCATAATCCATTTTTTGGGAATGTGGGCATAGTTTTCTAGGCTACTTCCTGCTGTTAAAGGGCACTGTATTCCCATGAGGATCCTGAGAAAATGAAGAATTATGGTCAAGTCCTGACTGGAATAGTCTGTGATGTCTGAGCCAGTTGCCTTGAAGCTGTTTTGGATGTTGGATCATTTGGGCCTCTCAGGGGGTCTTGGCCGGTCAAACTATATTAGCCTGGAATCAATCCACGGGTTCTCATCTTCTGTGGAAACAAAATCAGAGCCCTTTTTCCAAAACAATGTATCCTTAGACATAAATTTTGAAATTGAGATACCTTTAAAATGTACATATTGATTTACCTCACCAGCCTTTACAATCAAATGTCTCTCTGCAGTCAAAAATCCTAAAGACAATACAATCCAGATTCTCTGTATAATATCCATCTTTACATGGCTTATTATATTACTTTTACTGTCTCTTTAAAGACTTCATTTTTTTAAATTATCTATTTTTATATAACTGTCTATATATTTTCTCTCTCTTTCAAGCATATGCACATTTTTACACACATTGTAAACCATTTAGTCTTATTACATCTGAATCTGTGTCATTGTGAATCTATAATCCTTTTCTGACAATGAGATTTTATACTGCTAAACTGCATGGCTAAGATTGAAGCTGCAGTGCTGGCTGCTGACTCCACCCACTTTAGCCCTTCAACATGGCGGAGGTAATTCATCTCCACGTGTACGGAAGAAGTCTGTGTATGCCTGAATCAAAGCAGCATGTAGCCCAGAAACCTCTCTCTTTTTTTTTCTTCTCTAACTAGGAAAAGCCAAATCAGTCAGGCCTGGAGATGCCAATGTGCATCACGGGTGGGAATCTACCAAGCTGGGCTCAAGCCTGAATGCTGCAGTGCCTCGCTGCCTGCATGAGACATGAAGCAGGAACCTGTCCCTGGCTATGTTTTAGAATCTCCCATTAAGTCTCCCCAGGTTTCAGGTGGAAACTCCTGCCACCACGTATCGCCGCCACACCTGAGATCTGAATTCTTAACACACCTCCTTTAATGATATGTGCAAATATGAGGAGAATTCTAGAAACATTCAATTTCCATTTACCAGTGTCCTTTAGATTGGATAAAGTAATAAATGATTTTGTTTCTGGGTTATACCTCCCTAAGAAAAGATATGTTGATAGTATAATAGTGAGCATAGATACCTTCTTTAAAAAAAAATCCAACAATTTATTAGTAATCTCTAAATCATACATGCTGAATAAACACCTCTACGCATTGAGATTTGGGTCTCCTCCTCTGTTGCTTAATAAATAGTCCTTCTGACATTTTCTTACTTCAAAAAGGTCAGGTTTTAAGTAGAAAATACTAGTTGATGGATAATGGATCTCACACTGTGAACCCTAATCCCATTTACCTTACAGTTCCCCATATCTGCCCCTCACCCATGTAATTCCCCTCCCAAAGAAAAATTATTTAAAAATGAACAAAAAAGCCACCTCACTCCTCCATCTTTCCCTTCTCTCCAACAGCATTTGGAGTTGGAGTATGCCATGCAATATACTCTTGTCCAATTAATACCACCCAATTAACTCATTGTTAATTGCAATGAGTCATTGGTTTGGTTCAAGGCCTATAGGACACCATCATTAGTAAACCTTCACCAAAACTCCTCTCGGATATCCTGCTGTTGCACAGAGTCATGGAGAACCTACAGCTATCACTCTGCAGGACCAGTAACTTGATGCTCTCCAGCAGGTCATAGTTAGGGTAGATGTTAGAGTGTGCCAACCCAAGGCCTAGGATATATGTCTGAGTGGTAGCTGAGCTGGTCAGTCCTAGCCACTGGGACTGTCCCCCCAGGCAAGGAGCGGAGCCAGGTCTCCTCCCCCATACCATCATGGCCAGCTCTCCCACACCTGTGGTGAGGAGTGGGACCATCTCTCCTGCTGCAGTGTCCAGCAAGAGGCAGATCCAACTATCCTAGTGCCAGTAAAAGGGAGACCAGCTCAGCACAGCATTCAGATTTCAACATAGGTGGGTCCTATGAGCCCTTGTAGTAACACGGGCAATGGACATCAATACAGACCCCAACTGTACCAGGAATATGGACCCAAAAATGGCCCTCAGCATCAGCTAAGGTCCAGATATCACCATGGCCCAGGTGGCAGCTTAGGCCACCCAGATCAGACACCAACATGGTCTCAGGTGGCTGACCAGACCTTGAGCATCTCCATGGTCCTCAGTGGTAACAGGGGCCACAAACATCAACTCAGACCCTGGATGCTATAGGGCCATGGACCCAGACTTGGCCCTCAGCAGTAGTAAGGGCCTGGACAACACCATGGTCCTGGGTAGCAGTGCAGGCCACCCATCTCGGCATTGCCCAGGTGGCAGCACAGCCCTCAGATACCAACATAGCCACAGGTTGTAGCCTAGACCCTGGGCATCTGTGTAGCCTTTGGGAGCGTTATGTATTAAGGATATTATCACAGACCTCAACTGTGGTAAGTCCAGGGACCCAGGCATGGTCCTTTGCATCAACCCAGACCCAGATGTCATCATGACCCCAGGTAGCAGCCCAGGACACTCAGAATAGCATGGCCCCAGTGACAGTGTGGCCCATGGACACCAACATGGCCCCAGGTGGCAGCCCAGACCCTTGACATTGGCATGGTCTTCAATAATAGCAGAAGCTAAGGACATCAACACAGACCATGGCTGCAGTAGGGCACATACCCAGACATGACCCTCAGCTGCATCCTGGGCCTAGATGTCATCATGGTACCTGGAGGCAGTGCAAGGTAGTTAGATCTGTTTGGCCCCAGCTGCAGCATGACTCTCTGTGGGAGCCCATTTTCAGGTTCCATGTGGCTTTACCCAGTAGGTCTGCATAGAGAGGATGATTGGACCACGGGCCTGAGTGCAGGTGTCTGAGATGGTCTGCACATCGCTGTGCTGGGGGAAGGTCTTTTGCTCTACCCCTTAGCTTTTCTATAAATACCCTGGGGCAGATATAGTCAGGGCCAGTGAAATAGGTTCTGGGCTCTCTCGAGGCTATCCTTTATTTTCTGTCTTATCTATACACTCTAATAATCCTATCTAATATTTCCTGCTACTCACACCCAAGAAAACTCTGGGGAACTGTGGGGTTGGTAGGTAGCCACCCCACAGAATGGCGCCATGAACAGGGACTGAAGAATAATAGTACAGGAACATAAAGTCAAAAGATAAAGGAAAATAATATTTAGATTTATGCAGAGTTTTTGGCGAAAGTGTGAGCTAGGCCCTGCCGGTGGAATAAAAGGAAAGGGACATGTCAGGTGTTGAAATGGAACCTATTTATTAAACAGGGCAGGAGATTTTATCCTCGAGAGAAAAGTAAAATGGACTGGAAGGATGGCCAAGGCTGCAGCACAAAAATCTCTATAAAAATTTCTATCTTCTATCCCTCTCAATTTCTATCTGAAAAATAAGTATAAAGTATAGTGTAGTAATATAGTGTAGGAAAAACTTAGAAATGTAAGGTCATGCAGAAAAAAAAAGTTAGGCAACTAGACAGAAAAACTCTTCAATTTTTCTAACTTTGTGGGCTATGAATGCAAACTAGGAAAGAAAAACTCCAATTTTCTTACTTTGAGGGCTATGATTGCAAACTGAGGAGAAAAATCGTTGAGTTTTATGGGCAGAAAAACTCTTTGAGCTTATCAGAAAGAAAAAAGATTCCTATGGAAGCTTTTGGTCTGGGGGAAGGTAAAATGTTAATCCCAAGCAGCAGGAGAAAGTAATTTCTCCCTGAGGCAAAAACACGGGTGTAAAAAACCAAAAAGTTCAGAAGTTTGGGGAAAAGTTGGTCTTTCTCTCTTTTGGGAATGAGCTTGGTAATCTTTCTCTCTTGGAAAAAGAAGAACTTCGTAAAATCTCTCTAAAAAGCTTTAATTTCTCTCTCAAACTAAAAAGCTCTCTTAAAAAACTTAATCTCGCTCTAAAAAGCTTTTCAGAGCTTTCTTTTTTGGTAGAGTGCAAAAACTAGAATCACCTGAAGATACTAGTACGGGGAAATCACCTGTGATTGGCTCTAAGGGAAAACAAACTTCTTAGGACAGCAAAAACTTTTCTAAGTTCTGTTTCTTTAAGCTAGTAAAAAACAGCAGCCAGAAGTCCCTGTGGTTAGTGTCTATCGAGAAAGTTGCAAGCAGAAAGCCAAAGCAAGGGACAGCTTCTTCAAGATGAAGCTGCAACAGAGGCATACAGGACCTGGGGAAGGGTTGCTGGTCTAGGAAAGACAAAAAGGCTTGAACCTTTTAGCTGAAGCTGAACTGAGGCACTGAGAGTTTTGTTTCTGAGTGAGCAATTATCAGAATGAAAAACTGCTTCTAATTGCTCTAACACAAAGATCCCCTGAAGAAATGAGCTGAAACTCTGTTAAGCATTGCTTCCTCACTTCTGACCAACAACCAAGAAGCTGCTAGCCAGAATTCTCCTACAGCTAGAACTTAGCCATAGACTCAGGAAAGTGCAGGCACAGAGCTATAAAGAGCTAAGACAAATCCTTCTCTGGTGGGAAGGGCTGCTGGTGAAAGCAATAAAGCCAGCTAAACTGTGTTTTGCAGCTGTGCTGCCGAGTCAGGAAAGCTGTCTGGGGAAAGAGCCCAGCCAGGGCAGAACAGACAACTATCCAGGAGTAAAGTTCTTTTCTATCAGAGAAAACATCTTTTTGAGAAAAGCTTTGTTTCAACTGACTCCAATGAGATGAGGCAGTAAAGCCCTGAGGTGATTTGCCTCTGGCATAAGCTCTGTCTGTGAGAGTCAGGACAGTCAANCAAACACAACAAAAACAACCTGCTGGGGGAATGGGTCAGGTGAAAGGCCTGATGAGGCAAAAACACAAACCTCACAGACCCTGAAAACAGAAATTGACAAAAAGCCCCTACCTTCAGTAGCAAGAAAAGCCACCACTGTGGCACTGTAACTGTTTTGGGGGCAAAAGGAATGAACTTGAGACCAAACTGGGAACTGGGAGAGAGACTCTGAAAGAACAGTGGGAAAGCTCTGTTGTAAATGCTTTTGTTTCTCACTGTCTGGCTAAGAAAAATGCACAATGCCCTGAGAAGTTGCTTTCAGAAATGCCCGCCTCAATGCCCACTAACAAGGTAGGTGTGGTTCTGATTTAGGGCCGATGTGTCCCATGAAGGGGAAACACCTGTTAAAGCCAGCTCAGAGAACAGAAATCTCCTGATGTCCTGTAGTTGAAAACTCAAAACGTTTGGTTCAAATCTCCCATTGTAAGAGCTAAAACTTTGAAAATAAACCTGGTAAAAGAGAAAAGGAAGTTGACTCCTAGACCCAAAAAGAACTTTGGGAAATGAAGTCCATAAGCTAGCTGAACAGAAATGCATTCTGGGGATGGTAGTTCTTTCACTAAAGATGGCGATAAACGTCCAAAACTGTTTGTTCAGCTCAAAAACATTCATAGTAAACTTAAAATATAGCTTTAAAAAGAATAAGGAGGAAAATCCTCTAAGAGTTTGTTGAATGTCAGTTCCAATGAAAAACTAAAAAGGTACAAAGCTTGGCTCTTCGCCGCTTTTTGCTGCTTTGAGAAAATACCTTATTTTCCCTAATAGCTGTGCAAAATTTTGCTAAGAGCTTTAAGGTAGTTCAATGGGAATTTCACCCTCACCTTGAGGTAAAGCTTTTTGTAAAGCAAACTGAAAGTTCTGCTACAACAGAAATNTCTGAACTTTGGCACAGGGAAGATGTTATGAATTTGGGCAAATGACAAATTCTAACTAGAAACTGTTTAACAAGCCACTTTAAAATCCTTTAGAAAGCAAGGGAAGTTAAAGTTCTTTAGCTTTTGAACAAAGAGCCTGCAATGAATGATTCCTTTGAAAATCTAATAAAGAGACAAGAAAACAGACATTCAAAAAGAAATGACTGCTTTATAGATGAGANAAAGCTTCAAAAAATCTAGCTNTCTTACAAAACAAAGTTGNTTCACCTGAAAGTTCTCTATAAGAAATCAATGCTAAATATCACAGCTGCTAATAATATCAGAGGTTAAGAAACTAGTGAAGTGAAACATGAAAAAACATTTGTATTCTTGAATTCTTTGAAGAATTAGCATAGCAGTCTTGCTAAAAATATTGGCTAATAAAAAATATGAGTGTGAAAAGCAGCTAAATCAATTTTTCTGGTATTGATGTTCCATCTTGCAGTCTGGGCATAGGAGAATAAGGAGACCTCCAGACTGCTGAGGAGTTTTGAAATGAAGTTTCAACAATGTTTTGGAATTCAGGGAAACTTGCTGAAAGCTGCAGGTCTGGAACTCCACTCTTAAACAATTGTCTTCTGCTGAATGGGAAACTTGACTGTTATGGAATGACTAGCNAAGCAATTTAGAAACAGAATATTCTTTACAAGGTTTTTCTTCTCTTTCCTTTCCTTTTGGGTTTGCTGTAAACTGAGAAAAGATCTGAAATGCATAAAGTACTGTTTAGCAACAGAATTCATTGAATCCTATAGTTAAGAAAGAGTTATTAAAGACTCTTGTTTCAAACTCTCAAGTACTTCCTGTCTAGTTAAGGGAATCTAATAAAGATAGTGATAATTAGAAGTAAAAAGTAGAAAATTAAGATGTCAAATCTCTTCTAAGGATTAAGAAATCTTTTAGATGTTTGCTAAGTTAGATATGTGCTAATGGTAGCCCTATAGAGTTTGCTTAAAATCTATAAAATTTCTTTAAGACCTTATAAGAAATAAGAAGTAAATAAGTATAAGAAGTAAATAAAGATGCTA
Source organism: Neotoma lepida (assembly GCA_001675575.1). Lineage (NCBI taxonomy): Eukaryota > Metazoa > Chordata > Mammalia > Rodentia > Cricetidae > Neotoma > Neotoma lepida. The sequence goes on along the minus strand of LZPO01017523.1, from coordinate 99,303 downwards.
GGTGTAAATGTAAGTTTAAAGAAGAATATAAGAAGTAAATAAGTGAAGATGCTAGTTATAAATGTAAGTTTAAATAAGAATAAAGATGCTAGTTGTAAGTTTAAATAAGAATATAAGAAGTTTATTTGCTATAGTACTACAGAGTTTCCTTAAGAAGTAAATAAGCTTGTAAGAAATGACCATGATAAGTAAATAAGAAGTATATAAATAAGTATGTTAATGTTATATGTGAATTTGTAAAAAAAAAAGTATAAAGCAAGATATGTTGAATGTGAGTTTGTGGAAAAGTGTAAATGTTGATTGTGTGAATCTATGCTAAATGTATATGATTAAGGAACCTGAGACACAGAAGGTAGTCAGACTGCAAGATGACAGTCTGAGCAGTTTAAAAGCTTCAGAAGCAGCTAAGAAGCTAAGAATAGTGGACGCCAGAACCAGCAAAACAAGGCACCCACAGCTGAGATTCATGGAAAATCAACACACCATAGAAAAACCTGAACTAACAGCAAAAACGGTGCAGTTTAAGATGTTACTATAATTAAAAAATGTCTCTGGGTTGAGAATAAAAGTTGCAGAGATGCTTGTTTGAACTAAGATTAACTGCAAAAAGTTTTTGGTTGTAAAATGTTTCTTCATATTTGGAAATGAAAATCTAGTACCAGGATTTATTTGAACTTTTTGAATTTGAAAAAGAGATGAAACTACAAAAGGTTTTGGTTATGGATTTCTTCATATTTGGAAGGCTGGTACCAGAATTTATTGTTTGAATTTTGGGACTTAAGAAACGGAATGAACAATAGTGATTTTTATTGCAGTGGGGCTCATTTTGAATTTACTTATGGTGATCTAGAAACTGTTTTCTGGAATTATTTGTGTTAAAAATGGAAATGTTTTATGGAACTGTTTATGTAAAATGGAATTACTTATGGAATTGGTTTTGTGTTACAAATGGAACTGTTTAAATAGAGAAATTTGGATTTTTTTTCTAAAGTTATAAAAAATGGGGGAAGTAATATTCCTTAGTCTATTTAATTTAAAAAATATTTTATTTGAGTGGATTGTTTGGTTAATAAGAAATGTAAGCTGGGCGGTGGTGGCGCACGCCTTTAATCCCAGCACTCGGGAGGCAGAGGCAGGTGGATCTCGTGAGTTCGTGCCAAAGCTACACAGAGAAATCCTGTCTCAAAAAACTGGGGGAAATAGAGGGCAAGGTGTCCTTGTGGTATGATTGAGCATTCCTTGGGTATATGCTGAGTGAGGTAACCCAGACCCAGAAGGACAAACATCGTATGTTCTCACTCATAAGTGGATACCAGATTTAAAGCAAAGAATAACCAGACTGCAACCCACAGCTCCAAGGAGGACCCTAGGAAGGACACATAGATCGCCCACTGAAGGAGAACTGGATGAGATCTACATGGGCAGACTGGATGCAAGCGGGGGAAATGGAGGGCAAGAGATGGGGGATGAGAGCATAGGGGAATGGGAGGTTCGAGCTGGAACAGGGACACAGTAAGAGAGCAAGGAAAGAGATACCATGATAAATGAAGATATCATGGGAATAGGGACAAACAGAATGCTAGGGAAGTTCCCAGGAATCCACAAGGATGACTCCACCTTAGAGTACTGGAAATAATCGAGGGAGAGCCTGAACTGGCCTACTCCAGTGAGTATTCACATGGATGAATGCCCTGTCATCATAGAGCCCTTATCCAGAGACTGATGGAGGCAGATGCGGAGATCCACAGCTAGGCACTAGGCCGAGCTCCTGGAGTCCAATCCATCAGAGAGAGAGGGGGGCTTATATGAGCAAGGGACAATGAGATCGTGATGGGAAGGTGTACAAAGACAGCCAGCCAAACTAGTGGAGATGCATGAATTGTCGACCAATAGCTGAGGAGCTCCCATGAGCCCTCATCCAGGGACAGATGGAAGCAGATGCAGAGATTCACAGCCAGGCACCAGATCGAGCTCCAGGAGTCCAATTGTTGTGAGAGAGGAAAGATTCAATGAGCAGGGACATCAAGATAGTGATGGGAAAATGTACTGAGACGGTGAGCCAAACAAGTGGAAATGCATGAAGTATGGTTCCAATAGTGGAACCTCCATGGTGCCTTCTGGATACTCTAGACAGTGCTTTAGCTTGAACTGCTTAGGGGGCTCCCAGGCAGTGGGATCGGGATCCATCCCTGGTTCATGAGCTGTCTTTTTGGAGCCCAGTGCCTATGGTGGAACACCTGGCACATCCTTGGCGCAGGGAGGAGGGTGTTGGACCTGCCTCAACTGAATGTACCAGGCTCCAGGGTCTCTCCATGGGACACCTTGCTTTTGAGGAGTTGGGAATGGGGAGGGGGTTGAGGGGGAAGGCTGGGGGACCGGAGGAGGGAGGAGAGGGGGTTCTGTGGTTGGTATGTAAAATAAATAAAAAATCTTTTAATAAAAAAGAACATATGTTGCATAAGTAGATGACAACAGGGAGCTGAATATATTGATTTATATTTGCTAACATGGAATTTAAAAAGTTGAAAAAGAGACAAATGAGACTATTACATAACAGAAAGGAGTGAATTTTATTAGAGAATATTTCTCAATTGGCTGTGATGAAATAATTTTGTGCAAACCAGACATGTTGGATTAGGATGAATTTTACTTCATCTTGATTTGAGTTGGTCCTGATTGCTGAGAGGTCCTCACACACAGTCATCCTGTTGTAGAAGCAATGACAAGGCTGTGGCAATGACTTGCCTGGAAATGGATGTCACTTGAGAAAACACTAGTGGTCCACGACCCTCAGCTCCAAATGCTGATCCTCAGTTCTCCAACATCTCACACATATGCAGTGTGTTGTGCTCCTCATCCAACAAATTACACATTTGTCATCTGGGCCATCCCATGCAAAGATATTTTTGTTAGTGCCTGTGTCACTGTAGAAGGATCATGTATACCTTGAAGACAGCAATGTACTCAGACCCCACTCTGCTGATTTTGGAAGTAGCATAAATTCTGATCTGTTGCAACTGAATGCATCTGGGACCCACTGAGGCTCTCCTCTTGGAAACCTCATAGAAGAAGATCTGTGGAGATTGCTGGGACTCTGCAGGTAGCCATTCAGATAGGTGTATCTATTACTAAGTGCCTCTGACTATCTCTTCACTCTGAAAAAATAGTAGCTTCCATGCCTTTGTGTCCTATTAGACATGTATATAAACTTTACTTCAGTATGTGCTAGCAGTGCCAAAACAGAGAATGTTAGACTTGTCCAATCTGACAGTTTTATTAGGCTACACACTGGTCAGTTTTAAAGAGGAAGTGGTAGTTTTAGCATTGGACATTCTCAGATAAAATGAGCATCTTAATTTACCTGGAGATACCAGTTGAAGATTCTAAGTGTGTGTAATAAAACTGCTCTCAGTGTGAATAAGCATTTTCTCATCTTCATGTCCTAGCATAGATGACTAAGGCACATTCAGAGTACCAATCAAACAGAAGTTTCCCAGCAAACAAATGGCTAAGGTTCAGAGACATGAACTTCATGGTGATGGGGGAGTGGCTGTGTAGTTACTTCTGTGTACTTCCTGGGTTAAGTGATGAGGAGGTGGAGGGGGGCACAAACGGAGTGGACATGAACAGTCAGATTCCCTGAGGAAGTTCCTCTGACAAGGCTCTGCCCTGATGCTGACAAGACAGCATCTTGACACAGGAAGTGAAGGGGTACTGGAAAAGTGGTCCTGTCCCTAGGCACTGTGAGCATTAAGAGGTCCAAGGTTAAATACTGAGAATTTTACTTCCTGAGGCTCTTCTCTCTTTCATTTTCACCCTTTTTCTTTGCAACTTAACTGTCCTTAGTTATTCATGGTGTCATGTTTCAAAACTTCTAAATGTCTATCTTACTCCTAGAGTGATATTAATCTCCTTGGCCCCAGTTTCTACTTCTATGAAACTGTGAAATGATAACACTTATATTGCAGTATACTACTATAGTTTTCAGGTATCTTTGATCCCTGGCTGTCATGGAAGTCATATCTGTCATCATTCTAATGATTTTGCTTTAATTCACAAATCCCACAGGCTTTTAATCTTGGACTTTCTCAAGTATATTCTTATTCATGTACTCTCATAGCTTTACCTTCAGAAAGTGACATGTGACATTGTTCTCTTGTCTTACACGTTCTTCACTCAGCTTTTTATTCTAATCTTTCACTGATGTCTACCCCATGGCTTGTGTTACTGAAAGTGACTATTGTTATTATGGGGCATACATAGTATGATTTCTTCAAACAATTCCCTTATGATTTTATCATATATTACAGTGAAAGGTAATTTTATAGCACCATGTTTCATAAAGTAAGACTTTATACATTACTGACATAATTAATTTAACTTACCTTGGTTATTCATGGTGTCACATGTGAGAAACCTCTACATGTCTATTTTCCCCCAGAAGTTCTGTTAATCACCTTGATGAATTCAAGGGGTCATAAAAAGTTACTTAAATGATGGAAAATTTAATAACAACATATGGCAAAATAGGATAGAAAAATCTTAGGTTATTTTCCATAGATTAATGGTTTGCTTTGCTTTATGGATGGATGGTTGGATGGCCAGATATATAGACATTATCTATCTATCATCTATCTGTCTGTCTAACTAGTCACCATGGGTGCACTAGAAGTACCAGAACTTGAGAGTTACTAACTTAGAAAATAGCTGTGTTGTCTCAAGACTTACTGACTTTTTTTCTATTATACACATCATACATCATAGCTGTATTGATGGCTACCACATCGCCCTAGCTTTGAAAATAGCTAAGAATTAAGAAAGCAATATTCATTGAGATGGAAACATTGGAAGGAGTAAAGCTCATACTGTCATCCTCTTGCTGTTATTGGTAAGGACCACAGGAAGTGCACACAGTAAACAGAGACCAATATGGCTCCCCTTAGAGATGAGCAGATGTCATTGCTACAACCTCTGACACCATAGAGAAATGTTGATATTTTATTAAAATTGTTTTTTTTTTCTAAATCATCCTGAGTGAGGTAACCCAGACCAATAAAGACAAATATGCTATGCACTTGCCCATAGTGGATATTAGCTGTAAACTAAAGGATAACTATGCTACAATCCACAGACCCAGAGATACTAGGTAACAAGGAGAGTGCATGGGACACAGGGGTGGAAAGACATCCAGATATCCCTGAAAGAGGAAATAGAAGAGATTTTATGAGTGAAATGAGGGCAGGTGGGGATGGGAGCATGAGAGATCAGATTGGGGGGACATGGAAGGGTACACTGATGAGTCAAACATTAGGTGGAATTTGGGAATCCTGCAGAGGAGGAGATAAGAGTGTAGGAGACAGAGGGGTCAAGAACACCATGGGAAAGCTCACACAATCAACTCACCTGGGCTCATAGGGGATCACATAGATTGAACCAACAACCAGGTAGCCTGAATAACAGTGATCTAGGCACTTTGCATATATGTAATAGTTGTATAGCTTGGTACTCTTATGGGACTCCTAACACAGGGAACAGGGGCTATCTCTGACTGTTTTGCTAGCTTTGGGGATTCTACTTCTCATACTGGGTCACCTTGCTCAGTCTTAATACATGGGGATGATCTTAGTCTTGCTGCAACTTGATATGCTCTGTTTTATTAATACTCATAGGAGAACTGCCCTTTCCTGGATGGAAACAGAAGAGGAGGGGGCTGGGGGTGGGAGGTGAGGAATAGGGGAGAGGGACTGGGAGGGGCAGATTAGGGAAAAGGTGGGACTGGGATGTAAAATAAATATATGAAAAATAAATAAATAATGAATAAAATGTCTTTTCTAACAAAATTGTTTGACTGATGTGTAAAGTGAGACAGGGAAATAGAGGAAAAAAATAAATTAAATTTTATTTTAATATCTCTTCTTCGTGTTTCTGCTTTTCTTGTTCCCCTTCTGATTCTCTACCTTCAACAGCTTGTTTCCATGTGATGTATCATAACCTGGTTGAATATATTGACTGGGTCTATATGATTGCACTGTGGCAGCTAAAGTATAAAACATGAGCAGAAGATGATTATGGTGTAGGTCACTACTGCCAACCTCTAAAAGAAAAAAGCTTTATTTTCATTTTAATACCTTGGCAGATTGATATTCAATATATAAGGGATTCAGAACAAATACCATAATAAAATATTACTTCACAGTAATATGTAAGATGATAATGGAAAAATCCCAAACATTGTAGCTGTGAAGAAATCATAAGTTGTTAATGGGCATGGAAATGAGATAGGGCCCATAGAAAACATTGGACCTAATGAAGAGCTCAGGGATATTCCTTTCACTTGGCTGATCAATTCTCCTCTAAGATATATATAGGCCAATCTTTGGGTAGCAGAGAGGGCAAGGGCATCCCAGTCTGTAGGGAGCCCATAGGCTGAATTACTTTATTAATAGCTCTCAGATCTGTCAGCATTCTCCAATTACCAGACATTTTTCTTTCTCTCTTTTTTCTTGATTTTTCGAGACAGGGTTTCTCTGTGTAGTTTTGGCGCCTTTCCTGGAACTCAGTTGGTAGCCCAGGCTGGCCTCGAACTCACAGAGATCCTCCTGCCTCTGCCTCCTGACAGACATTTTTCTAATAACAAATACAGGAGAATTCCAAGGGCTGGTAGATTCTTCAATGTGTTGAGCATTTAACTGCTCTTGAACCAGTTGTTCCAAAGCTTGTAGCTTTTCTTTTGTCAAAGGCCATTGTCCAACCCAGACAAGTTTATTAGTTAGCCATTTTAAAGGTAGGCTGTTGGAACTTCTGAGGGTACAGTAGTAGTTATGCTCTGTTTATGTACAGCCTGAATGGTTGGTCACTGTTTTTTTTTATTTATTTTCTATGTTTTATTCTGTACAAAGTTTGAATACAAGTCTTCCTTCATGCATGCTAGGCAAGTGGTCTAACATACAATTTCATCTTTAACCTTCTGATCACATTTTATTTTGAGACAATGACTCTCTAATTGGGTTAGGCTGCCTTTGAACTCAATCTGTACCCCATGCAGATTTTAAACTTGTGATACTTCTGCCTCACCCTCCCAAGTAATTGGTTGGTGACTGTTTTGTATAGCATGATATGATATTATTCCTAGAAACATNCATAGGTCTGTATTCCTTTTTTTTTGAAAGTGTAGGAATTTTAATCTGGGTATTCCACTGTTGTAACAGATCTTGGCCCCAAAGATTCACGGCTGCATTTGCTACATATGGCTTCAGCCTTCCTTTCTGTCCTTCTGGCCCTATGCATTCAACCCATCTCAAACTCTGTTTTACCTGAGATAGGGTACCATCCCCTAGAAACTGGACATCTACCTCTTGAAGAGGCCAATTCGGATGCCATGATTTTGATGTAATTATAGTCACATCCACAACTGTGTCTACCAAACCTTCAAGAACAATGTCATTAATCCAAATTCTAAGCTTTGGTCTTTGTGCATTTATGGAAGTCTGCCAAAATATCCATTTTATTGTGTTCTTTGGAACTTTTNATTCATCTATTCTATTATCCAGTGCAGTATTGCTCTTTACCTTAGACAATGGTTTTTTTCAATTGTCCTGGAGAGGAATTTCCTCCACAGTGGCTGGAAATGTGTGGACCATGTTTGATTTGGGGGCCTTCAAGAGACCCCTTAAGGTATTTCCTAATGGCAAAGTGTTACCTTGTATATCTATTACTGATCTGCACTCATTGGTCCAATGTNGGCCTTTGCCACATCTTCTACATAATCCAGAAGGTTGGGGTCTCCCGTTTGGGTTATTTGTAGAAGGTGCATTACTTCTAGGAGCACCCCATGTACAGTTTTTACTTATATGATCTTGTGTACCACATTAAAGCATTTGGTACCCTGAGTCCTTCTTCCACCTCTGGGAGTTGTCTCTCCTATCCAAGCCTCATTACTATAGTTAAGAGACTCAACACCATTAGTATACTGAATCCATTCTTCCAAAGGAGCTGATCTGACCTTTAATGGCATAATTATTCTTTTGCATTCTGTATTAGCATTGTTAA
>LZPO01017523.1:0-26523 GCA_001675575.1 Neotoma lepida | reverse complement strand
GCCTCTGCCTCCCGAGTGCTGGGATTAAAGGTGTGTGCCACCACTGCCCGGCTCCTTCATAGTCTCTTATTCCAAAGCCACTCAGAGCATTTCAATGCCAACTTCATCTGAACAATGATCTCAGGAGGTAGAGGCACCAGGAGGAGCAGCTGAGGCAGCCTGGCTTGCACTTTTGTTTTGCTGAATGGTTAATGTTATGACTTGTTCCACTGTGGGTGGGTAACTTCTGTATTGTTGACAGTAATAAGTTCCAATATCTTCTGGCTCCAAACTGCTGATGGTGAGGGTGAAATCTGTCCCAGACCCACTGCCACTGAACCTAGATGGCACCCCTGAATACAAACTGGATGCATCATAGATCAGGAGCTTAGGAGATTTCCCTGGCTTTTGCTGATACCAGGCTAATGCTGCACCAATACTCTGACTGGCTTGACACTTGATGGTGACTGTGTCTCTTAGAGATGTAGTCTGAGATGGAGACTGGGTCATCTGGATGTCACATCTGGAAACTAGCATTGAGACAGAAAAAAAAATCAAAATATATAATGCTCTCTTTACAGATCAATTCATAGAGTTCCCTACAAGCCACGCAGCTCTGACCACACTGAGATAAGCACTGCTGTCCTCCATACCTGGAATCCAGAGCAGCAGCAGCCCCAGGAGATGAGCAGGAGCCATCATGGCTTTGCTGTGTCCTGAATAGTACTGACCCCTACACAGTGCATGACCAGCCTATTAAGAAGTCCTCTTAAGTGTGGGATGTTCTCCTGTTACATGCAAATCATTAGGGTCTAGATGTTGTGGTCACAGCTGCAGGACTGTCTTTCCTCAGGGACTAGCCCTATGCCAGCCTCAGGACGCTATGTTCTGGGCCAGATCAGGGCATTGTGGGATTTTCTAAAGAAAATTTGGTTCTTTCTACCACTCAGAGGAAAGATTGACTCTGCTGTCCTGAGAGTGAATTATTTTTTGTTTCTATATGATTTGTGACATGAATTTCTTTCTAGCCATACATATTTGTCCATCTTTCACAAAGGCAATTCCAGAAACTGGAAGATGATTTAGAAGTCACCTTCATTTGGGCATGTGGATATTCTTGAGTTCAGAGAGAGTTCTTTGGCCCATATTCCAGAATTCTGTACTATGTTTACCCCTGTATACTACCAATCAGTGGTGAAAAATAAGATAAAAATATACTTTTAGCCTGGTACTAGTGGTGCATACCTTTAATCCCAGAACTCCAGAGGCAGAGGCAAACAGATCTCTGTGAGTTCGAGGCTGGCCTCATCTACAAATAATATACGCAAACCTTTGCTGTAATCTTCCCAGTAGGGACCAGCCATAAGAGTATATACCACTATTAATACATTGTCTTCAAACTTTGGAAGTTTTCCTCCCTTTTTAATATTCTTTCCTCCTCTTTTGTTCTGAGAGTCAACACCGGGGATTTTCTGTCTTTATGCCTGAAAGATTATAAGCTGTCTTTTTAACTCTGTGGCCATAGCGAATGTCCTCTCCAAATGACTCATGAGCTCTGGTAGGCTGTTCATGACTCTACTTGCTACCCACAACATCTTCTCCTCAGAAGTTGATGTGCTCTCAGCAAGTGTTCAGCTGTGCTAGAATATGCCCTGTTCCACAAAGCTGCACATCCCTCTGTGGCCATTCCTTATAGTTCCTATTGAAAAGTGGTTACTCATGCCTGGTTAAGGTGTGACAGCCCCTCCCCCAGAAACTTGCAACTGTTCACAAAGATAAAATATGATGTAAAGCAGAGGAGGAATCTGACTCAGTGAAGTTCTGAGTGAATGTGTATTGTTAACATGGGTATGGTCAGATTGCAGACCTTGAACTCATGAAACATTGGCAAAGCCAGTTCCTGATATGGGTCAGGTACAAGAGGGCTAGCAAAGTTCTTCTTGAGAGTCCAAGTATGAGTGTTCACGAAGAAATGAGCAGTCTGTGAAACTACATCCTACTCCTGGATGTTCATAGCCTGAGGCTGCCGGTCTACAGAGATGTCCTGTGGAGACCAGCTAACTCCTCCTCCTATACTTTACCTAATAAACATGCTGAGGTTCTTGGTTGTGGAGGGTAGCAGAATCCCATCTGATTCCAGCTTTATTATACATTTGTCTGTCTGTCTGTCCTTCCTTATTTCTTTCCCTCACTGCCCCCAATCAGGGTTCCAGGACCCAAGCTGTGCTGGTCTAGCAGATGAATACAAGGTACTGGAACCAAGACTGTACATAAGACATCCTTTCTATGACATCGGCAGAAAAACAGAACATGGGATGTGTATGTGAAACAGCAATGGAGTGAGGAGAATGTCCCTACATGGCAGTAGAGCATATGGGGACACCCTCCACTCAGTAGTAGAGGACTGAATCTTGGAGAAGGAGGAGCAGAGCATTCATAAAGCACTGAATACTCTTATTCATCATATAACAACTAGAAATTTATTGCCAGTGGACAAAACGACCTTATCCTGGGAGTGAGTAACATCCAGATTAACCATGGTCTGAACTCATAGGGCTCATTAACAATAACTGTCAGTGGGCAGTCAATTCCTGATTTAAGAACATGCTAAATCCCATAGCACTACTGCCATTTTTATTAGTATCCTACAATCTACTACTATGACTTCATGGTTATTGATGGTGTATCTGTATCTTTGTCACAATAAAATCATGATTGCAATATAAAGGAATGAGCATGAATTTTAGAACTAACCATGTTTAGTCATGGATCAGTTTCCTGGAAAGGGAAATATAGATGAATATGGTGAGTCTCTGAATTTAAATTTAAAGGTTTTGGATTCTAAAATAACACCACTGTGATAGAAAATTCTATTCGAATATCCTCAAGAAGATAAAATTTATCATTTTTCTCCATTGACCTAGAGGTGCAGCTTTGAAACTATGCCTGGATTGTGAGGAGCAGAAAACTTTGGTTCAGAAATGTTCTTCTGATAATCAGCTGTCCAAAAGGTCATTTGATTCTAAAGCCATTTACACAATGTCAGAACAATGGTTTAAAACAGGACATCAAGATGTAGAACATTACCAATACCCTAATCTTCAAGTGCTGACCTCAAACGTTTGGAGTATTTTGTGCACAGTATAGACTAGGAAAGCTTGGGCTGCTTGGCTTGCACTCTTCCTTGTGTGTCAGTGATAAACCAAGTTCCATCTCTTAGGTAAACAAGTCTAATTGAGTGTCTTAATTTCTGAGTTTTAAATTTATTAGTAATAGCTCCATCTAAAAGCAATTTATTTTCTCTTAAGGAAGTACTGTATATCTCATGAAGAAGAATGTACTGAGAAATGCTTATGTTATGTAAAACATTGCTATATCAGCTCAATTGACCATTATTATTAGCAATTTTTATCTAATTAGATAAATCTAATTAGATTTTTATCTAAAATGTTTGTGTATGCTCAAATTCATTTTCATTCTGCACTCATTGCATATCAAGTTCCTGTTTATGTGAGTAATGTGGCAGAGACAACTATTTACAATTAAAGATCAGGCTAAGATGACCTAATTGTTTCAAATCTCAAATATTTCTGTTAATATTGTGAAAAAATATTTTCACACATAGGAAATATCATTATGTACAATTTTGTCCTGGGTTTTAGGTAATGCCCTAGACTATGACTTGATCTATTTTAAACCATGGTTCTTACATGGTCCTTTTTTTATGCTGTAGGGTGAGAAATTAAATGGGGATGTTTCCAAGCTCATAACTAAAATATACTCACTTAAATCAATACACATTCAATAAAGACCCACTGACAAACAGCACAAACATCAACTTACATGCATTAAATAGATTACTGAAACCAAAGATAATTCCAGAAAACCTTCAAGAAAGCTAAATCCAAGTCATTCTTTGTATTGCTGTCATTCAGTTCCTCCCATGTGTATCTATCCCTGTTTGTCTTCATTGACTGACTCTTCTGCTGGGGAACCCTTAACTGAAAAGACATGTGTTCATGGTGACCCCTGCTGGACAGACTGGCAAAGGGATGGCAGAATCAGCTCATTAGCCAAGATTACCTGAAATCTATGTCCTTAGTGCTAGTTAGTAGTCCTTTTATTTTCATGCAGTGTTCATAACCATTTTCCATGGTATTTCTTATATCTACTAACAATATATCTTCTAATCTCTTTCCTTTTCAAATTTCTCCAGCATCATGCACAAAATGGACTCTAGATTCCTGAAGATAAGCAGCTACAATCATGAATGTATTTATTATTTCTTCCATCCATTTGCAGACCTAAGCATATTCAAGTGTCCCAGTGTACTGTTTGGTTTTTGTCATGTTGACACAAATGTAGATATAAATGAGAAGAGGAAAATTCAGTGAAGTAATCTCCTCCATCAGATTGCCCCAGGAGCAGGCTTGTTCTTCATTCACGATTGATGTGGGCAGGCTCAGCCCACTGTGGGCTGTGCCATTGCTGGATGGGCGATCATAGGTCAGAGTCCATTGTCTCTCTTTCCGCTCCTACCTATGGGTTCTGCACTGAATTCCTGCCTTCAGTTAACCCAATGATGGACTATAAACCGTAATCTGGATGAACCTTCTCCAAATTAATGGTGTGAGTTTTGTGATCCTCATGAAATGGCAAAGATGTGACTTCAGACAATAGAAGAAGTCCTGAGAACACTTACTGGTGTGGTGTTTGGGAATAGGGGATGCTGAGTGTTCCTTGTACAAGCTGATCCAGCCTCAACCTTCTCAACTCAGAAACATTCTCAGAGCTGACTCTCCAGTTTCAGCCATTTTCATCCCTCTGATTCATTTACCCCAGTTTTTCTGTGACATGTGCAGGAACGGGCCTCAGTTAAACTTTGGAGTCCAGTTGCTCCCCCTTTTCTGTCACCATTTTTTTCCTTTACTATGTCCCTGATTATCAAATTTAAGATAGTTTGATCACACCTCTCAGAAAAGATTTCCTTTTTTTTTTTATTTAAAAAAAATGAGGGCCGGGCGGTCGTGGCGCACGCCTTTAATCCCAGCACTCGGGAGGCAGAGACAGGTGGATCTCTGTGAGTTCGAGGCCAGCCTGGGCTACCAAGTGAGTTCCAGGAAAGGCACAAAGCTACACAGAGAAACCCTGTCTCGAAAAACCAAAAAAAAAAAAAGAACATGGAAGGTGGTACAGAATGGCTGCAACTGTGAGGCATAGAAGATTAATTGAACTAACTGTGACTAATCTGTAGTGGGTGTTTGGACATCACAAATTTCAGTTCAATCTAGGGAACTCTGTGATTAATGGCACCAAAGCAGAAAGAGGAAGAGATGTCTAATGCTTACCATTAAAGGCCAAGTCATAATAGCAAACTCCTTTCTCTGGGTATTTGCAACTAACTTCAAGATGGGAAGAGATGTCCCAGACACCTGCTGAGGCAGTCCAGAAGAGACATGCATTAAAAGGGGAAGGAGAGAAGGGAAGGGAACCTAAAGCTTTTCTTGTGCTTTTAGAATCTTGTCTGAGAAAAATGAATTATGTCCTGAAGAATTTCAACTTTGTTTTCATACTTACATATCATTTTGATATTTAGTAAGTTGTTTGTAAATGCTATTTTCCTGACAAAATTCATTTAAAAACTAAATGAAAAAATGAACACACAGAGCAGCCAGTAAGCAGGTGAGAGAACTGCCCACAGGCTGCACCATCACTGCTGCCACATACTGGATTCTATTCCTCCAAGCCGCATTCTGCTGCTCACCCCACCAGCCTCATTGTCTTCCCCAGGATCAGCCCTCCCCTGCAACTCCAGCAGATTCCACAGGCAAAGGCACAACCCACAGCAGTTGGGAGAACAGGTGTCTGGCCTCCCAGTTGAACTGCCACAACCTCCAGATCCTAAGCTCCAGGATACAGGTCACTCCATCTCCCACCTCAGCACCAACAAGGCAACTGGACCCTGCCTCCAACTCTGATTGAACTCCACTACCCTGGTGCCAGTGTAAGAATAGAAATAGAAAAGGCAATATTGCACCACCAGAATCTGGTCATCCTACAACATCAGCAGCTGGCCAGAAGATGAGAGACTTGTTGCAGGCTGCACCACCACTGTCATCACAACCCACTGGGTTCTGTTCCCCAAGATCCAGTCTGCCACCCAACTCCAACCACCTCATCATCCTCCCAGTGGCCAGCCCTCCCAACAACTCCAGCAGACTCCATAGACAGAGGCACAACTCAGGGCAGTTGGAGGAACAGCCCACGTCAACCAGAAGAACAGGAGGATACACTGGATATAAGCACCAAAACCCCAACAAACTTCAGCTGAGATAAACCTACTGGACCTGAAGACATGCCAATCACCAGAACTTTTGGCCATTCAGGCCAGAAAACAATAAAGGAAACAGAAAATAAAGGAACAAAACAGCTATCTAACAAATACAACACAAGAATCAATACTCACACCTATAATTATCCCCAACCCAGATGCATAAATGTCAGTGTAAGAATATATTTAACAATAGAAAAGGCAATATTGCACCACCAGAACCTGGCCATCCTACAACATCAATACCTGAACATTCTAATGTAGCTGAAGCACAAGAAAACAACCTTAAAAATAATTTTATGAAGATAATAGAGGCCTTTAGGGGAAATGAAAAATTCCCATAAAGAAAGTGAAGAAAAGACAAATAAAAATTTGGAAGAAATCAATAAATCCCTTAAAGGTAGCCAAGAAAAAGCAATCAAACAGGTGAAGGAAACATTTCAAGACTTGAAAATTGAAATAGGAGCAATAAAGAAAACACAAACCAAGGGAATATTGGAAATGGGTAATCTGGGCAAGTGAAAAGGAAATACAGATGCAAGCATCACCAACAGAATACAAGAGAACGTAGAGAGAATCTCAGGGGTTGAACATACTATAGAGGAAATAGCTTCATTGATCAAATAGAATGAACCAAAAAAAATGTCTTCTTGCCACATAATACTCAAAACACTAAATATATAGAATAAAGAAAGAATATTAAGAGCTGCAATGGAAAGTAACATATAAAGGCAGACCTATGAGAATTACACCCAATTTCTCAATGGAGACCCTAAAAGCCCTGTTAGTGTTCTGCAGACACTAAGAGACCACAGATGCCAGTCCAGACTGATATACCTAACAAAACTTTGAATCTTGATAGACAGAGAAAACAGGATGTTTCATGACAAAACCAGATTTAAACAATACCTATCCTCAAATCCAGCCCTACAAAAGTACTAGAAGGAATACTCCAACCCAAGGAAGTTAGCTGCACCCATGAAAACATGGACAATAGATAATCTCACACTAGCAAAACACGAAGAAGAGAAACACACACACACACACACACACACACACACTACCACCAGCAGCAATAATAACAACAAAATAACAGGAATATACAATCATTGGTCATTAATATCTCCTAATATCAATGAACTCAATTCACCAATAAAAAACATAGGCTAACAGAATGGATGTGAAAACAGGATCTATCCTTCTGCTTTATACGGAAAACACACATCAACATCAAAGATAGACAATGCCTCAGAGGAAAGGGTTGGAAAAAGTTTTTCCAAGCAAACACACCCAAGAAGCAAGCTCTTGTAGTGATTCTAGTATCTAAAAAAATAGACTTCCAACCAAAATTAATCAAAAGAGATGGGGAAAGACATGGCATATCCATCAAAGGACAAATCCACCAAAATGATGCCTCAATTCTGAATTATCTATGCCCCAAATGTAAGGGCACCCACACTGTAAAAGAAACATTATTAAACTTAAATCACAAATAGAACGGCACACATAAATAGTGGGAGAGTTATACCCAATTCTCACTAATGGACAGGTCATCCAGAAAGAAACTAAACAGAAATAACAAAACTAACAGACATTTTGACTCAAATGGACTTAACAGATATCTACAGAATATTTCACCCAAACACAAAAGGATATACCTTCTTCTCAGCACCTCATGGAACCTTCTCTAAAATTGACTACACACTCAGATGCAAAGAAAAATCTCAAAAGATACAAAAACAATTGGAATAATCCCCTGTATGTTATCGGATCACCTTGGGTTAAAGTTAGAGTTAAATAACAAAACTACAAAAGGACTACAAACATGAAAAACTGAACAACTCTCAACTAAATTACCACTGGGTCAAGGAAGAAGTAAAGAGGAAATTAAAGATGGTCTAGAAGTCAATGAAAATGAATGCACAACATACCCAAACTTGTGTGACACCATGAAAGCAGTGCTAAGAGGAAAGTTCATAGCACTAAAGAATTTGGAGAAACCTCACAATATAGACTTAACAGCACACCTGAGAATTCTAGAACAAAAAGAAGCAAACTCATCCAGGAGGAATAGACAACAGGAAATAATGAAACTCCCGGCTGAAATCAATAAAATAAAAGCAGAGAACAATGCAAAGAATCAATGAAACAAAGAGTTGGTTCTTTGAGAAAATCAACAAGATAAACAAAATAAATCCTTATCCAATCAAGCTAAAAGGCAGAGAGAGAATATCCAAATTAACAAAATCAGGAATGAAAAGGGGGACATAACAACAGACACTGAGGAAATCCAGAGAATCATTACTTCATACTTCAAAAATCTGTATTCCACAAAAATTGGAAAATATAAAAGAAATGGACAATTTTCTTGATAGGTACCACATATCAAAATAAATAAAGACTAGATAAACAATTTAAATAGATCAATAACCCCCAAGGAAATAGAAGCAGTCATTAAAAGTCTCCCAAGCAAAAACAGCACAGGGCCAGATGGTTTCAGTGAAAAATTCTACCAGAATTTCAAAGAAGAGCTCACACCAATACTCCTCAATTTTTTCCACACAATAGAAACAAATGGAATATTTCCAAATTATTTTTATGAGGCTACAGTTATCCTGATGCCCAAACTATACAAAGATGCAACAAAGAAAGAGAATTACAGACCAATCTCTCTCATTAACATTGATGCAAAAATCCTTCATAAAACACTGACAAACGAAACCCAAGAACATATCAAAAAAATCATCCACCATGATCAAGTAAATTTCATCCCAGAGATACAAGGCTGTTTCTACATACAAAAATCTGTCAATGTAATCCACCATAGAAACAAATGGAAAAGAAAATAAAAAGACATGATCATCTCATTAGATGCTGAAAAAGTCTGTGACAGAATCCAACAGTCCCTCATGATAAAGCTCTTGGAGGGATCAAGGATACAAGGAACATATATAAATATAATAAAAGCAATATACAGCAAGGCAACAGACAATGTCCAATTAAATGGAGAGAAACTCAAAGCAATTACACTAAATTCAGGAACAAGAAACAGCTTTCTACTCTCTCCATATCTATTCAATATAGTACTGGAATTTCTAGCTGGAGCAATAAGACAACAAAAAGAGATCAAGGGGATACAAATTGGAAAGGAATATGTCAAATTTTTGCTATTTGCAGATGATATAATAGTATACATAAGTGACCTCAAAAATTCTACCAGGGAACTCCTACAGCTGATAAACACCTTCAGTGATGTGGCTAGATACAAGAATAACTAAAACAAATTCAGTAGCCCTCCTCTATAAAAATGATAAGTGGGCAAAGAAAGAAATAAAGGTAACAACACACTTTAAAATAGCCACAAATAATATGAAATACCTTGGGGTAACTCTAACTAAACAAATAAAAGACCTGCATGACAAGAACTTCAAATCTTTAAATAAATAAATTAGAAAAGATATAATAAAATAGAAAGGTCTGCCATGCTGAAGGATTGGTAGGAATAACATAGTAAAACTCACAATCTTACCAAAAGCAATCTTCAGATTCAATGCAATCACTATCAAAATTCCAACACAGACATTTTTTCACAGACCTCGAAAGAACAATATTCAACTTCATATGGAAAAATAAAAAACCCCAGGTTAGCTCAAACAATACTAAACAATAGAGGAACTTCCAGAGGTATCACCATCCCTGACTTCAAGCTCTGCTGTAGAGCTATAGCAGTGAAAACAGCTTGGTATTGGCAGAAAAACAGACACATGGATCAGTGGAATCAAATCGAAGATCCTGATGTAAATCCACACACCTATGTACACCTGGTTTTTGAAAAAGAAGCCAAAATTATACAATGGAAAAAAGAAAGCTGCTTCAACAATGGTACTGGAATAAGTGACTGTCAACATGTAGAAGAATGCAAATAGATCCATATCTATCACCCTGCACAAAATTCAAATCCAAGTGGATCAAAGACCTCAACTTATGTTACACTGAACATGATAGAAGAGAAAGTGAGAAGTAGCCTTGAATGCATTGGCACAGGTAAGTACTTCCTGTATATAGCACCATTAGCACAGACATTGAGATCGACAATTAATAAGTGGGACCTCCTAAAACTGAAAAGTTTCTGTAAGGCAAAGGACACTGTAAATAAGACAAAACAGCATCCTCCAGAGTGGGAAAAGATCTTCATCAACCCCACATCTGACAAAGGGCTGACCTCCAAAATATATAAAGAACTCAAGAAACTAGGCACCATTAAACCAAATAATCCAATTAAAAAATGGAGTACAGATCTAAACAGAGAATTCTCAACAGAAGAATCTCAAACGGCTAAGATATACGTAAAAACTTGCTCAACATCCTTATCCATCAGGGAAATGCAAATCAAAATGACTATGAGATACCATCTTACACCAGTCAGAATGTCTAAAATCAAAAACACTAATGACAGCTTATGTCAGAGAGGATGTGGAGTAAGAGGAACACTCCTTCACTCCTGATGGGAGTGCAAACTTGTATGGCCACTTTGGAAATAGATACGATGTTTCTCAGAAAATTGGGAATGAATATACCTCAAGACCCAGCATTACCACTCTGGGGCATATACCCAAAGGGAGCTCAACCATGCTACAAGCACACTTGCTCAACTATGTTCATAACAGTATTAATTGTAATAGCTAGAACCTGAAAATAACCTAGGTGGCTCCCAACTGAAGAATGGATAAAGAAAATGTGGTATAGTTACACAAGGGAGTACTACTCAGCTGTAGAAAACAATGACATTATGAAATTTGCAGGCAATTGAATGGAATTAGAAAAAAATCATCGTGAGTGAGATAACCCAAACGTGGAAAGACAAACATTTTATGTACTCACTCAGAAGTGGATATTAGGTATTAAGTAAAGGATAACCAGGCTAAAATCCACAGCCCCAGAGAGGCGAGGCAACAAAGGGGCCAAAAGAGGGCCCTGGGAAGAGGAAATAGAAGACATCTCATGAGCAAACTGGGACTGGGGTGTGGGTGGGTGGTAGTGGAGATGGGAATATTGGACAAGAGGGATCAGTTTGGGCAGTTTGGGGGGCTGAACAGAGGGGAAGAATAATGAGAAAGATATCTTGATGGGGGGGGCGCATTTCAGGGTTAGGGAGATACTTGCCATGGAAAAACCCAGGAATCCACAAGGATGACCCCACTAAGACTCCTATCAATGGTAGAGAGGGTGTCTAAACTGGCCATCTTCTGTAATCAAATTGGTGACACCCTAATTGTCATCAGAGCTTTCAACCAATAACTGATGGAAGCAGATGCAGAGATCCACAGCCAAGCACTGGACAGAGCTCTGGGAGTCCTTTTGAAGAGAAGGAGGAGGGATTGTATGAGCCAGGGATGTCAAGGTCATGACAGGGGAAACCACAGGGACATCTGACCTGAGCTCCTAGGAGCTCACGGACTCTGGAAAGGAGTGTGAGAATAAAATAAAATAAAATAAAATAAAATAAAATAAAATAAAAATAAAATAAAAAAGCCTGTCTCAAGATGGAAAATAGAGGAGTCATTATGATATGTCTCTAATTTTGACAATGTTCAATAGGGAACATGGAGTCAGGCAGATAAGCTGTACTACAACTTCTCTGTGTTCCAGGTCTGTTTACGTTGGAATATCAAAGTGGCAGACTGCCATGATTCACATAACATGGAAACCTGGCTAATATATATGTCATCACAGAAAGCTTAGTGACAGTGGGGTTAAGAGCATGATAGGACCACAATTCTGTATACTATCTTATACATCTGTCAGCTCAAACATTCTAAACAAGGACTGCATAGGATAAGATTCACATCTCTTCAAGGATTATTCATGCCCAAGATTACAATGGGTGCAGTTCCTTAAAGGAGTGGGTTTCCCTGGATGAGAATTGAATTCCAATTGCAGTATCTCCAGATATTCTTCATTTGCAGGCTGGTGGGAGATAAAGCTTTAACTAAAGTTCATGTTGAGCAGAAACTGACCAATCTATCTCAAACAACATCTTGGAGTAGAGGCTCTTTTCCCCTAGTTAGAGATGATGTACACTTTATTTTGAACGCTGACCTTAATATCTATATCTAAACTACACTTATTCTTCCTTTTATTGTTATGAAATGTTAAATATACTTCATGAACAAGGAAGAGGAGTTTTCATTCCCTTCCTCAGTATTTAAATTTGTCTGTTTTTGCTGAAGGAAGCATCTGGTAAGACATTTCTGACATCTGAATGTTTCACATACCAATGCAAGAGCACTGGCAGGGTGTTATTAAGACTATTATAATACTGCATATTGTCTTCTACTCAGAGAACACCAATGAGCCAAAATTACCTGATGACAATAAAGGAAGGGCAGAGGCTTTAGTTTGTAACATTTGAACAGGTGTTTACTCATCAATAAAAAGACCCATGTGTTTATGGCGACCCCTGCTGGTCAGATTAGTAAAGTGATGCAGAATCAGCTCTATGAAGCTTACCTGAAATCTGTATTGTCCTTTTATTTTCATTCAGTGTTCATAGCCATTTTCCACGGTACTTTTTATATCTACTAACAATACATCTTCTCACCTCTTTTATTCTTTTCTAATTTCTCCAGAATTATGTGTAAAATGGATTCTAGAAGCCTGATGGTAAGCAGCTACAATCATGAAGAATATATTTATTACTTCTTCCATCCATTTGCAGACCTAAGCATACTCAAGTGCCTAAGTGTAGTGGTTGCATTTTTTCAGCTTGACACAAACATAGATATATTTGAGAAGAGGGAAATTGTTTAAGAAATTACCTCCATTAGATTGTCCTGTGAGAAAGTTTGTCTTTGTTAATGATTGATGTGGGAGGATTTAGCCTATAGTGAATGCTACCACTGCTGGACAGATGGTCTTAGGTTGAAGTCCATTGTCTCATCTTCAGTTCTTGCCTGCAGGATTCTGCATTGAATTCCTGCCTTGACTTAACCCAATGATGGACTATAAATTGTAAGCTGAATAAAATCTATTCTCTCCAAATTAAAGGGCTAGGTTTTGTGGTCCTCATGAAATGGCAAAGATATGACTTCAGCAAATAAAGGAAGGCCTGAGAACACTTACAGGTAAGGTGGTGGTGATTAGGGGATGCTGAGTCTCCCTTGTGCAGTTGACCTAGCATCATTCTTCCTAACCTAGAAACTTTCCCGGAGCTGACTCTTCCCTTTCAGCCATTGCCATCCCTCTGCTTCATGTACTCCAGTTTTTCTGTGGCATGTGAAGGAATAGGCCTCAGTTAAATTTGGGAGCTTATTTAACCCCCTGCTTTCTGACACCATTGGTTTCCTTTAATATGTCCCTGATCATTAAATATATGATAGTATTGCCTACACCTTTCAGAAAAAAAAATTCCAATTACTTTTTATTTTAAAGAATGAACATGGAAGTAGGCACAGAAGCTTTGATTGTATTGGTGACTCGGCTGGGGGGGTTGTTATTTGGATATGACAAATATCAATTGATTCTAGGGAACTCACTGATTGATGGCACCAGAGCAGGAAGAAGAGGAGATGTTCAATGGTTGCCTTCAAAGGCCAAGTCAGAACGGCAAACTCCATTCTGTGGATATTTGCAGGTAACTTCAAGATGGGAAGAGATGTCTGTAACACATGCTGAGGCAGTACAGAAAAGACAGGGATTAAAGGATAGGAGAGAAAGGAAGGGAATATAAAGTTCTTCTTGTACTTTTAAAATCTTGTGTGAGAAAATATAATGTCCTGAAGTATTTCAACATTTTATTCTTTTAGTATTTCACAATTACATATCTTAGGTGTAAGTCCTTATTTTGATATTTAGTAAGTTTCTTGTTACTGGTCAGTTTTCCTGACAACATTTATTTTTAAAAGAAAGAAGGAAAGGAAGGAGGGAAGTCAGGCAGGCAGGCAGGAAGGAAGCAAGGAAGAAAGGAAGGAAGGAAAGAAGGAAGAAAAGAAGGAAAGAAAGAAAAATCCTATATCCCAGATGAGAGAGGAGAGATTTCTCCATGGAAAAAATTGCAGGTAAAGTCTCCTGCTCTACAGGAGGCCACTCTGGTACTAGGAACCCCAGGTAAATCACTGTCTACTTCACCTTTTAAACCTTTCTAAGCAGTCCCTTATAGATAGGGCTAGGCCACCACAAGCAGATATTTTTGTTAGTGTCTGTGTCACTGTGGAATGATAGTGTGTATCTTGAAAATAGCAATAAACTCCAATATACTCAGGCGACACCCTGCTGGTTTTCAATGTAAAATAAGTTCTGATCTGCTGCCACTGAATATGTCTCTGAGTCCCTGAGGCTCATTCAGAAACCTCTTCTATAAGGAGCCGTGGAGACTGGGTTGAGCTCTACAGGTGCCAAATCACATAGTGTCTATTACTGTTTTAGTGGCTCCAATTAGCTCTGCAGTCAATGGAGACTGGCTCTCAGAGGATGACATGGAGGGAGATTGGAGTCTGTCATCACATTGTTATTATTGAAAGTTGAAAAAAGGAAGTGCAAAATCATATATCAATTTTATGAGAAATTTATAATCTCCTTTATTTTGATTGAGATCTTTATATATTTGGATTTTTAATTTTTTGTGGACCAAATACATTTTCACTAAAAAAAAAAAGTAAATTGAAAATCTCAGCAGAACTCTAGATACCATCATATCACCTACATCATCACTTGTCATTGTGTCGGCTAAGTTATTGACCAGTAGAACAATAGGTTAATAGCAAAAGTTAGACTATTAGTCATCCCAGAGAAAGCAATCAATGTTTTAAAAGCGCTAAAATTTCTCTCTCAAGTAAGAAGGGTAATATTATAATATATAATGTTGTCAGAGAGAGAAATGTTTGTCAACCAAGTTGGACCCATGGAAATGCTAAAATAATTTTGACAAGAATTGGTCATTAGCTGAGACACCAGTTCAAAATTGAGTCCTCCAAAAAGCTAGGTCAGAGGATCTATAATAACATTACTGATTGATTATTTAGTTATTTGTGTTTTTAAATGGTTTTTTTGGTAGAGAGAGCTTAATCTATAAGAGAATAATTGAATGCATTAAAATATCCAAATTAAATAAATAATGTATAGCACATATTCATACTTGAATTATTGCTATAAACTGAGAAGACTTTTACAATGTAAAGTTATTCTACCATCTGCAAGTCTTTCTATATGGTTACATCTTGTGTAAATGACTTTAAGCTATTTCAGTTTAAAAACAGTAACAGGAAATAAGATCACATCCCTGGTCCCTTCTCTGAGTTTACTGTGTGTCCCTTTGCTGGTCTCTACCATCATCATAAAACACAAACCAATAGCTCTTCACTCAGAAAAAAATAGTAGCTTCCAGGCTTCAGTGTCCTGTTAGATGTGTTTGTGAATTTTAAGTTTCAGCCAAAATGGGAATGTTAGGCTTGCCCATGATGACAGTTTGATTGAGCTGAACAATGGTTAGATGTAAGGTGGAAGAGGTAGTTTTACCATTGGACCCTAGCAGATACAATGGGCATCTTAATCTACTTGGATATGTTAGTACAAGTTTCTAAGATTATGTAATAAAAATTCCTCAGTGTGAATACCTTATTATTTATAACTTTGAATCCAATGACTTGCTATCCTGTTGTTGTGTGTGGTAATTTTATTGTAGACTAATTTCCATTTTTCCAATACAAAATTCTTTCACCTATGAATAATTATAGTTTCCATCTTGCTTTCTTGTAGTTCTTCTTTGCTGTTAAGGATTCATATCCCCACGGCATGAATACCTTCAAAATTATCAATTCAAATATGTCTGATTAAAACGTCCAGGAATGACAGAGAAAATATGTCAGCAAATGGTTCTTCAGAAACAAGATAGCAAAATAGATAAGAAGGGCTGATGTAGTTGAAAGTTTGTCTGGTCCCGCCGGGCTCCCACAGCCACTTTGAGCCAAGGAGGAAACAAAGCCAGCCAGTCGGTCCATCTTTTAAATAGAAAGAAAAGGGGAAATGATGGGAATGTCTTTCTGAAAATGTGTTGCTCTGATTGGTTGATAAATAAAGCTGTTTGGTCATTGTGAGGAAGAATAAGGTTAGGTGAGAGATTCAAACGAGAAGAAAAAAGCAGAGTAGGGTGAGACACCATTTTGCCATCTAGAGAACAGCATGTAATGGCACACAGGTAAAGCCACATGGAACACGTGGCGACATAGATTTATAAAATGAGTTAATTTAAGATGTAGGAGCTAGCTAACAAGAAGCCTGCCATGGCCATGTTTTAAAAAATGATATGAGCCTCTGTGTGTTTACTTGGGTCTAAGCGGCCACGGGAGCTGGGCGGGACCACACAAACTTTCAACAGGCTGAAAGTAAAGAGTGAGGAGGGCAGCTGTTGTTCAGAAAAGAAGCAACTGTTACAGAGACAAACAACATTGAAATGGAGGTTTTGTTCCATGTTTAATGACAGTGGACTATCCTTGACCATACTGACAACAATGATAGACTGTCTTCAGGTTCCAGGCTACTGATTGTGAGGGTGAAAGCTGTACCAGACCCATAGCCACAGAAGCAGGCTGGGACTTGTGCTTGCATCTTTGATGAGGAAACTAGGAGCATGGACAGGATTTTTGGGGTACCATGGCAAGTAGCTGCCAACACTCTTAATGGCCCTGTAGGAGGATGCATGTAAATAAAGCTTATCTGGTGTCTGAGATTGGAAACAAAACAGAAAAGTCACCGTTGTTGTAATCTAGATCACATGTACAGCACTAAAAGGCTTGTTGATTTACATTGGGATTTTGGTTCTGTGCGTGCAAAGCTGAGTTAGAATGATGGTGGACTCAACACTGAGTTTACATTAACTTGTAGAACAATCCACATTTGCCCTTACCTGGGATACAGAGTAACTGGAGATAGAAGAGTTGAGCTCGAACTTTCTTGGTTCAGTAAGAGGCAGAGCTTCCATATGACATTTTATCTGTCTAAAGGATAGCAGTAAAAACACTAAATATATTTAAAAGAAAAAAGAATATAGAAAAATTAAAAACACAAAAATTTGAAGTAGATTTTCCTCCAGTACCCTAAATGGAATCTTTTAGGTTTAAGGGTAATGTGCTAAAGATTATCTTTTCATCTGGGGAGCTGTTACTGAGTTCTGATCAGTCAAGAGTCTGCTCAGCATCGTGTTCACTTTAGATAATTCATTCCCTCCCAAAGTCTGAAACACACACACCCCAGCCAGTCCACAGGAGTAGAGCTGCAAATCCAATTTAAAAATTTCTATAATGGATTGGTGTATCTTAGTGAATCTGGAAATGTGCTGAATCTAGAAATGTGCCTTAGGCTTCAATGCTTTCAGATCTTGCCCAGCAGCACACTACCCTGTAGGAGAGAGGATATTGCCAGAATTAAGTGATTTTCTGGACTCAAGCTAATATCCTGACAGACAACACACTGCTGGTGTGGAGCAGAAGAGGGTAAGCAGTTCATTAGACTAAGATTGTTGGTGTCTGTTGTCCTTCTCAAATGATAGTATTTGATTTTTACAAAGGTGTATGAGGTCACTGACCTCTGTGTCATCCATGATCTGATCCTCCTGCTGCGACAAATTCTCAGCATATCAACATCTAACCTTATACCCATGAGAAAAATCAGTAGAGGATGCTTCTTCCTCTCGGAATTGTTCCTGTTGCTTGTTTCCAGGTCTACAGACTAGCTCAGTCTCTAAGATACAGAGAATGATGGAATTGACTTCTCCTCTAAGTTCAGCCTGCATTCAAGAACTACTTAAACATTAAATGTCATCAATGCTGCTAAAGATTACAAGAGCTGTGAGCTTTTTCTGTTTGTAAGAATGACAGTCTATTCCCACCAGACCTGCTTGTTTTAGCCTGTGGAGCTCCCAGTACTGAATCCCACAAATAGAGATCTCATTCTCCTTTGAGTTACAGATTGTTTCTCACTTTTTACTTGGTACTCTTTCAGCTTCTTGCTGTTCAGCTTGCTTTGTTTTCCTTTATGGATAAGAGTGTTTTTCTTGCATTTATGTATGACTGCCCACCTGTGCCCACGTTAATCAAATGTTATCAGATTCCCAGGAACTGGAGTTACAAATGGTTGTGAACCACCAGGTGAAGGCAGGGAAATGAATCCATGTCCTCTGCAAGAGCAGCCAGTGCTCTTAACTGTGGAGACGTTTCTCTAGCCCTTCTTATCTCTTCTAAGAATTCAGTGCTCTTTCTCCCCTTTTCTCTTCTATTCAACTGTCCCTGATTATCCATGGTATCACAGGTCAGAAACCTCTAAACATCCATCATCTCCCAAAAGTCTCATAAATGTCCTTAATGAATCTAAGGAGTCAAAACAGGGTATTTATATGACATAAAATTGAATAAGATAACAAAATACAGCAAAATAGAATAGAATAACTTAGGCTATTTTTCTATGAATTGACAGTCTTTTTTATTATGGGTGGATAGTAGGATGGGCAGATAGAGATTATCTATCATCTATCTATCTATCTATCTATCTATCCATCTATCTATGATCTTTTTGTCTGTCTTTCTATACACATGTGTGCACTTGAAGTCTGAGAATCTGAGGTTTCCTAACTTAAAACAGTGTTGTCTCAAGTTTTTTTTTCTATTGTAAGCATCATAGCTATCATGATGGCTACCACATAGTTCTACCTTTGAAAATAGCTAAGGAATTAAGATAGTAAGTATTCACTAAGATGGAAACATTGGAAGGAGTAAAGACTTATACTGTGATTCTCTTGCTCCTATGGGCATACAAGTGAAAAGAGAATATCTCTGAGTTCATAATGTGAACCACTTTATTAAAATATTTTAATATTAATGAGCATTTTAACTATGTGTTTATAAGCAAAATGTGTGCATGTTTTGTGCCCTCAGAGGCCAAAAGAGTATACAGAAGACCCTGGAACTGAAGTTAAAGATAGCTAGAGGTCACCTTGTGGGTGTTGAGAATCAAACCCAGGCTATCTGTAAGAGCATCAACTGCTCTTTACCACTGGACCTTCTCCCCAGCTTGATGAAGCACTTTTAAATGTACATCTTCTCCAATTTGCACATACAGTAAATTTAATACAATTCATATTCCTAGAAGAGTTTCTGAAGTTGATAAACTCAGTTTAGAATTCATGTAGAAAATAAAGGGACATCATAGCTAAGAAAATCAGAAGCCTAGAAAAGTGGTATTATATTTTCTAACTTGATTGCTCTCTCCTGTATTAACCTAGAGTAATTAAGTCTGTTTGTAATGTTAGTGCACTGATAGACAAGCAGATGGATAACATAATAACAACATAATGAGACAGGAAATAGATCTTACACACAATATCTAAAAAAATCAACAGAATGGGGTATAGATCTCGTTGTTTTCTAAAGCTATGCTATAGAATATCAATTAAACATTAATATCACTTCTGGGAGCCTTTTTAAGACAATTATTTTCTCCCTGTGATTTCATATAAACAAATCTATATTCCACTTGACACTGTGTGATTAAAAGTCATGAGTGTTTTTCAATCTTGTTTGATACTTGTAAGCAGGACAGTAAACATAGAAGCCATGAGAATTTTAAGTGAAGTGCTGCAGACAGCTGAGAGCTTCAATACCCCATTAATAGGATTTTAGAACAAAGCAGAGGATCATGGTTATGCAGCCTTCACTTTTTCTGACACATGGGCTCTAGCTTTTGTGAGAAAGCCAGGAAACCTTTCTACTGTTTGCTTCTCTCAGTAATGTTTCCCTCCCATTTAAATACTGGAGATTAGAAGCTTATTTTCTTTTTTAAGGAATGTGTACTGGAATATTCACAGCAGCTTCCACTGTTCTATATGAGTCCCAACAGGTGACCCAACTCAGACTCCTCACAGGGAATGACTGTGTCCTCTGTTAAGACAGAAAATGCATTGGTACTCTAAACTGCTGGAGATGAAGAGAAAGATAGTTATGGTAAAGAGAGGACTGTTGAGTCTCCCTCTAGTTCTCCAAAACTACAAAATATTAGATCTATAAAAACAAATGACTCTCCATGAGCTTTTCTAAACATCTGTGACATCTGAGAAACAGCTTCAGTGAGTGACTCATGAGGAGGAGCAGCTGGGGCAGTGCAGCCTCTCACTTCTGCTTCCATGGGAGTTTATGTTATGACTTGTATCACTGTGGGAGGAGTATAACCTTGTTGACAGTAATAAGTCGCAATGTCTTCAGGCTCCAGGCTGCTGATGGTGAGAGAAAAATCTGTCCCAGACCCACTGCCACTGAACCTCGATGGGACCCATCTTCCAAGTTGGATGCACGGTAGATCAGGAGCTTAGGAGCTTTCCCTGGTTTCTGCTGGTACCAGTTTAAATAACTACTAATGCCCTCACTGGCCCGACAACCAAGAGTGACTCTGTCTCCCAGAGAAGCAGAGATGGAGGATGGAGACTGAGTCATCTGAATGTCACAGCTGGCACCTAGGAGTGGAGACATAAAATATAGCCACACAGTTAAGCATGATAAGAAAGGACCACCCCCAAATTCTAATCAACAGTAATCACAATTTAACAAAGAAATTCTCATTATACTCCATTTTTACCAGGAAACCAGAGCAACAGGAGCCCAAGGAACTGAGCAGAGGCCCTCATGTCCATGCTGAGTCCTGACTGCAGTGACAACTGCACAAGATGTAACTGGTATATAAAGAAGTCCTCAAGGCTGTGCAGTGAGTCCATGCAAATCACTGGATACCAGTTAGGGCTGGGCACAGCTGCAAGGCTTACTTAACACAAACCCAGTGTCCCCAGATACCTGAGGTCAGACCACACTATGACTCCAGAGACTGCATTTCTTTTTTAAAGTTTTAAAATTATAGATGACATTTTTGATGTTATTTGAAAAATTCTACTATACTTAAGCTCTATTTTAAATAATATATTTCAAAGATGTATTAGTGGTAATATAAACAAATATCTGACTGTCAAGAAATATACAACAGAGAAGGGACTATTAAATATTCAACTAATTCAAATAATTCTTATGGATTTAAAAAAAATACTATGGCTGGATGGTAGTGGTACATGACTTTAATCCCAGCACTTGAGGGGCAGAGGCAGGTGGATCTTAATACAAGGACAGCCTGTCCAGCAGAATGAGTTTCAGAAGAGGCAGAGCTATATAGTAAAACCCCGTCTAGAAAAACCAAACCAAGAAACCAAACCCAAGAAAACATACTATGTACTCTCCCTGAGAAGTGTTTATGTGTTTGGAATAATCATTTTTAAATTAAAATAATCTACAAAAACCATTTTAGTGAATTAAAAGGTAAAATTTAGCAGTCTCAGCCATGCTTCCTACAGCATGGAGAGGAACTACATAGTAGGTGCACATATAACACTTTGACCCCAACAAGAGGTGTTACTTGGACTTCTGACTCCAGCTGAAGATGGAGGTACTTTCATACACACAGATTATATGGGTTGCACCCTTTTCTCAGTTGAGGATCCTCCATATCTTGTCACTTTTCTGTCATTTGCTACTGTTTCCAAGAATTTCTCAGCATGAAGGACCGACTAGTAATGACAGACTTGAATACTACAACAGAAAACACTGCTACTCAATACATGTCTCTCAATGTATTACAAACCATATTTTCACTGTTAAGTCTTGAGCACTAACTGGAGAAATCATACTGATTCAGGGACAGCATGTCTGCATGTGTGTCTCAGTCTCTCAACTACAGGCTGGATTATAGTAGATCAGGAGTTTAACCATTTCACCTAGTTTTGGCTAGGTGATAGTTGAAATAATTACTAATATTCAGACTTGCCAAGCAAGTGATTGTGACTCTGTGTTCCAGAGATGCAGACACAGGATGGGACTGAGTCCTCTGGATGTCATATCTGGCACCTGGGATTGGATGCATAGTAAATTTCAACAAAATTAAGCACAGTGAGCAAGGACTTCCCCAGCGTACTAGGCACCACTGATCACAATTCCCATTGTAGTGCTTGGGAGCTGACTGGGAGCCATCATGTGCGTGCCATGTCCTGTCTGGAACCGACACTTAACCCATTGTGTAACCAGCCAATTAATAAGTCCTTGTAGCATTGGATTGTGCTTTGGAGATATGCCAAACAGCAGATCATCAGTTCTAGGTAGAACTGCAGAATTGTTTATCTCAGTAACTCAGCACATGCTTGACTCCCAAGTGTCCCAGGCTAGACCAGGACAATCCATATTTTTCTCTGGAGGATGCATTTCTTCTATGAAGACCCTATACTACTAAAGACATTTTTAAGATTATTTTCTAAATTTGTGGGGGAAACAGCACTATTTGACACAATATTTAATTGTTAACAATTAATAAAAAAGAATATTATTTTCAGTGGATGTACAATAGACCACAAGGCTACTAAATTGTTAACTCACTCTACCAAAATTCTGAGTAGGAAAACTTTGTGTTCTAAGCAATGTATTTTTAAGTTTAAAATAGTTTATTTTCCTGAAATAAAGAAGGCAGTTCATCTGTACCATTTTAATGAACTCAAAACATATTTTGAAAGCTTTAGTAATGATTATTCCAGAAGAAGTTGAAGAAATGTACTGCTTGAACAGAGGTAATACCATGTACTCTCAAAACGTGTCACTCACATTTCCACTATCATTTGAAAGTATATCTTTCATTACCAGAGACTAAATGGAACACATTTTCCCCTATGTTAGTAATTATGATCTTCGGCTGTTTTGAAGTCTTGGGCTACTATTTCCCATAACTGATGAGCACAAATCAGCAACAAATGCTACCTGGAATAACTACTTTAACCAAAAACACTGCTTCTCATTACATGACCATACTATTCATTATAAATGTAGCATTCTTAGTTTGTGTTCAGTAACTGGCAAATAATCCTGACCATGGTAATAGCTTCTCTGCATATCCATAGACAAAGCCTCAGTCTCTAACAAAAGAGTACAGATATCCTTAAGAAAATATTGGAATCTCATAATATTTGAAGAAACATTTGATTATGAATTATCTCACATCTATGTCTTTGCTTTGTATTTGGTAGCCTTCTTCATTTTCAAAGAAAGTAGTGCCAGTCTGGAGTTCCAAATCATTGTCATAGACCCTGGAGATTCTGAAGTCTTCCATCTTTTATCAATTGGAGGACAGAATGTGGTGTTGCAGCCTAGATTTGATCATGCTGATTTTTTAGGGTCCTGGTCTTCAATCCTATAGGTTAGAAAAACCCTTACTATGAGTCGCTTTTTTCAAACTCCTCCCATGAATCGATTGAGAATAGCACACATCAGCCTTAAGTCTGGATTAAGAGTGTGTGTGGTATAGCAGCATTTCTCTTTCCCTGTATTGCTGCTGACATATTCTTGTCATAGCTGTGCTTCTATGAGGTCTATGAATCTTAGAACACAGTTCTGCCTGCTCACGTGACAGCCCACAGAATCTGGAATGATTATCCTTCAGGCACTCAATAGAAGAAGAATACTTCCACAAATCAGCTAAAACATTCCAGAGACATTTTGTTACTGATGGTCAATGTCTGGATGAGTGATTGCAGGATTTTAAGTGTCTGATTAAACATATACTGACTTGATTTGCAAAGTATCAGGGAAAGTTGACTAAAAGCAAAATGATAGTAAAGATCACAAGGAAGTAACAATGTAAAGAATGACAGAGGGCAGTGATGAAGGGCAATCTTCCAGGGGCAAGTTATGATTTCGAGCTTTCTTTTATGGGACTCAAGAAAGTGAGGAGCTGCATTGTTAAAAGATGCTTCTTGTGTGGTTCACTGTTTTATTATTTTATTTTAGGAAGACAAATATAGTACTACATTGTTGTATTGTGGAAGAATTTATAGGTAATACAAGCTATTTTTTATGTTTTTATTATTTATTTTACTCCCCAAGTGCAGTTTCACCTCCTTCCTTTCTCCCAAGCCCCCCATCTTCTGCCAACCCCTTCCATGCCTCCCCCATTTCTATTCAGAAAAGTGCATAACTCCCATGGATGTTGACAAAACATAGCATATTGAGTTGTAGTAAAACGAAACACCTTGCCTTGCATCAAGGCTAGGAAAGGTAACCCAGTATGAGGAGTAGGGTCTCAAAAGCCAGCAAGAGTCAGAAACAGGCTCTGCTCGTACTGTTAAGAGCTCCAGAAGAAAATGTAGCTACACAATTGTCACAAATATACAGAGGGTCTAGATCAGGCCCATGCAGGCTCCCTGGTTGTTGCTTCAGTCTCTGTGAGCTCCTATGAGCACAGGCTAATTGATTCTGTGGGTTTTCTTGTGATGTCCTTGACCCCTCTGGATACTATAATAATTCATTTCTCTCCTCAGTAGGCCCAAGCTTGGCCTAATGTTTGACTTTGGGTCTCTGCATCTATTTCCACTAGTTGCTAGATAAAGCCTCTTTGATGACTATTGGGCTAAATGCCAATCTATGACCATAGCAGTATATCCTTAGGCATCATTACATTGATATTTTTTCTCCATTTGTGTTTCATTCTATCCTACATTTAGCCTGTGGGTCCTGGTGCTCCAGGCAGTGTCAGGGGCGGGTTCACTCTTGAAGCATGGGTCTCAAGCTGCACTGGTCATTAGTTGGCCACTCCCACAATCTCTGTGTCACCCTTACTCCAGCACATCTCATAGGCAGTACAGACTGTAGATCAAAAGTTATGTAGCTGGATTAGTGTCCCAATCTGTCTACTTGTAGGTAGTCTTGCCTGGTCACAGGAGGTGGCCAGTTCAGTATAAGTATCGCCCTTTGCTAGCAGTCTTAATTTGGATAATTTTTGTAGATTCCTGAGAGTTTCCCCTGAACCATGTTTCTACCTGACCCTGAAATAAGCCCCTTTCCTTTTGTCTCTTTTGGTATTCTCCCCTCTAGCCCACACCCACCTTATCCCTCATGTTCCCATCCCCACCTACACCCAGTTCACCTACAAGATCTCTTCTATTTCCCCTTCCCAGGAAGATCCATGAACGCCCCCCCATGGACTCTCCTTGTTACATAGCCTCTGTGGGCCTGTGGACTTTTGCCACAGTTATCACTTACTTAACAGCTAATATTCACTTATAAGTGAGTACATACCATGTCTGTCTTTCTGGATCTGTATTACCTCACTCAGGATGATTTTTTTTCTAGTTCCATTCATTTGTTTGCAATTTTCATGAAATCATGGTTTTTAACAGCTGAGTAATACTTCATTGTGCAAATGTACCATATTTATTTCCTTTATCCATTCTTCAGTTGAGAGACATCTAGGTTGTTTTCAGTTGCCACCTATAATGAATAAAGCTGCTATGAACATAGTTGAGCAAGTGTGTTTGTGGCATGATTGACTATCCTTTGGGTATATACCCAAGAGGAGTACAGCTGGGTCTTGAAGTAGGTTGATTCCAATTTTCTGAGAAACCACCACATTGATTTCCAATGTGGCTGTACAACTTTGCATTTCCACCAGCAATGGAGAACTGTTCCTCTTCCTCCACATCCTCTTCAGCATGAGCTATCACATGTGTTTTTGATCTTAGCCATTCTGACAGGATTATGGTGTAATCTCAGAATTGTTTTGATTTGCATTTGCCTGATGGCTAAGGATATGGAACAGCTCCTTAAGTGTTTCTCCCTCATTTGAGATTCTTCTGTTCAGGATTCTCTGTCTAGATCTGTACCCCATTTTTTAATTAGTTTGTTTGGTTTATTGGTGTCTAGTTTCTTGAGTTCTTCAAGTATTTTAGAAATCAGCCCCCTGTCAGATAGGGAATGGTGAAAATCTTTACCCATTCTATAGGTGACCATTTTGTCCTATTAATGGTGTCCTTCACCTTACAGAAGCCTTTCATTTTCATGAGGCCCCATTTATTAATTGTCAATTTTTAGGCCTGTACTATTGGAGTTCTATTCAGGAAGTTCTCTGCTGTGCCAATTTGTTCATCAAGGCCATTTCCCACATTCTCTTCTATCAGGTTCAGTGTATCTGGATTTATGTTGAGGCCTTTGATCCACTTGGCTTTGAGGTTTGTGCAGGTTGATAGATATGTATCTATTTGCATTCTTCTACCTACCAACATCCAGTTAGACCAGCACCATTTTTTGAAGATGCTTTCTTTTATCCATTATATAATTTTTAAATGCATAGGGCATTTTAAATTCTTTTTTTCATTA
>LZPO01017522.1:73275-85439 GCA_001675575.1 Neotoma lepida | reverse complement strand
CTCAGAATGTTGGTACCAGCCCCAGGACAAAAGAAAAAGATTCTTACAGGAAATTAAAGGTGTCTTTCTCAGGTGAAGAGGGGTCCAGACATTACTGTCAGCACAGAGAGACCCAATAGCAAGGTGGGAAAGATTTTTCTGCACTGAAAAAAAAAACACTGAGAATCTCTGATCTTAACAGAGATGGAGATGAATAAAGAAGTGTGTCGTTCACCTGCACCTGAACTTCCTTAGCACATGTGAGAACACTGTGAGAATGCTAGACTAGGGATAAACTGGGAGAGTTGATTCAGGCCTAAATCTTACACATTCCTTCACTGCTGAAAACACTATAGAGCAGGAATGAAAGCTATTTGAAATTTAACTGTACAACAATAAAAAACAAAATAAACAGAAGCCCTGAAGTTGGGAGAGGGATGAGGGCAGGGGCCCAAGAAGAGTTAGGGGAGAGTAAGAGGTGGATTTGATCAAAACAAAATATTTATATATAAAAGGAAAAGTATAATATTAAAACGCAAGCTAATGGAAAAATCTCCCATTAGACAAATTTTAGCTATGTATCTCTTGGGGCAAATTTTGATAAACACAGACTATTCTCTTTGTGCAAATCATATATGTACAAATTTCAGTTACTATGTATTATAAGATGAATTCTGCCCCCATCAATGACATTTATATGTTGAAGTCTTACTCCTATATTGAAAAAATAGGACTTTATTTGTAAACAGAGTTTTATGTGTATAATTCAGTCAAAATGAAATCATTACCATAGNATCTAATCCATCAGAATGGCGTCATATGAGATAATCTAGAGGGAGAAGTGTCACAAAGGAGACCATATGATGACAGAGGTAAAGGACACCATGGACAATCAAGGAAGGAGCCTGGGAAGGAAAGCTGTCAGCAAGAGCCAAGCGAGGCTGCATCTTGATCCCTGATTTCTACCCCACAGAATGGTGAGAAAACAGATTTCTGTCATTTAACCTAAGAGAAACAGAGACAGGGAAACAGTTTCCTCCCATAGTCTATGGAGAAAATAACTTAACTCTTTGTTTGCATAGTTTTTGTCCATAGTGTGTTTTACATAGTTTATGGGAAAAATTAAAATGCCTATGACTTAGCTTGAAAGGAACATGGTTGCACCAGGGAGACATAGTATCTGAGAGTTCTACATCCAGATCCACAGGCAGCAAGAAGAGCAAAATACCTCTGCACCTGGCTAGGGATTCTAAAACATCAAAGCCTGCCACCAGTGAAATACTTCCTCCAATAATTCCACACCTACTCCAACAAGGCTACACTTCTTAATCCTTTCAAATAGTACCAATCCCTATGATACTATTGGGGCCATTTTCATTCAAACTACAGTGTGTGTGTGTGTGTGTGTGTGTGTGTGTGTTTCATCCAAATATATATATATATATATATATATTATTTTAAAATTTTTCAGCCCAGGCCTGTTTCATCCATTGCATTATCCTGTGGTGAAGTAGAGCATCATGGTGGACAGGTTGTGATGTACCTAAGTTGCTAACTTCTCAATGGTCATTATTTAAGAGAAAAAGAAATGAGATTTCCAGTAATTTCTTACAGACTACAACATCAGGGATCTAACACGCTGGCCCACAGAAAAGGAACTAACTACACTTTGTATGATAAAAAGAAAAAAAAACTGAGTGAAAATGGAAAGAGGTTTGTAAGGAATTGAAGTTCTGGCAGGAGGACTGGGGAAATAAGAGAGGACACAGAGGGAGAATAACTAGAATACATTTTGTCAAAGAATGAAATCTAATACTAATTTTTTAAATGGGTTCAAGTAAAAGATGAAATACATATATTTGGATGTGGAAAATTTAAAGAATTCTTTAATTAAGTACATTTCAAATCCACTTCAAATTTGAACTCTTTTGGGGTACAGCTTCCATGAAATAGTCTACTATGAATGAAATTTAAAACTGGATGGTGATATATCACTATTGGCCAACATAGTCTGTCTTTGTAGGAGATGGAGCATAACTGTGCTGGCTAATTTTATGTCAACTTGACCCAATCTAGGGTCATCAGAGAATAGGGAGCCTCAATTGACAAAATGCCTCCATAAGATCAGGCTGTAAGCAAGCCTATAAAATATTTTCCTTTTTTTTCTTTTGTTTAAATTTTTTTATTCATTTTACATATCAACCACAGATCCCCCTCTCATCCCTCCTCCTAAAACATTTTCTAGTGTTTGATGTGGGAGGGACCATCGCATAGTAGGTGGGACAATCCTTAGGCTGGTGTTCCTGGGTTCTATAAGAATGCAGTCTGGGCAAGACATGGGTGAGCAAGCCAGTTAGCAATACTTTTCCATAGCCTCTGCATCAGATCCTATCTGCAGGTTCCTGCCCTGCTTGAGTTCTTGTTCTTGCCACTTTTGAGGATAAACTGTTACATGGAGTGTAACAGGGAGTGAAATGAAAGATTTCCTCCTCAAGTTACTTTTGGTCCTGCTGTTTCATCACAGCAATAGTAAGTCTAACTAGGACAATAACTTTCTACTAAATAGTAAATATGATCCCCAACCATATCATACATTTATTTTTCCAGAAAGTGTCATTAACCAAATAGTACATGAGCAAAAGCATCATTTTTAATCCTATTTTACTTTATAAAGAGGAGATTAAAGGACCACCAAGAGAAAATATAGTTTCTAAATACTTTGTCTACCCAACTCCTTTTGCATAATTTTGAAGTCAAATACCATGTTTTAGTAAATTCTATGTTACCCTTGAACCTATAGGCCATCAGAAACTCTCAAGGCCAAGTGAATATGCTTCCTGATACATTCAGTACTTGAAGAGTCACTTTCAAGATAGGTCACTTATCACCTGGCAGTGAGCAAGAATTCCTGGTGCTATGTTACAATAAAACATAGCTGTTCATTTCATGGTAGCCTCTCCTGGGGTGTAGGTGGGGGTGTGTGATCCCAAACAGCAAGTGAGACTAACAGGGAATAACCATAGCCTTTCTATGATCTTATATCCTGGATAGTTTTGTGTCAACTTGACACAAGCTAAATTCATCTGACAGGAGGGAACATCAATTGAGAAAATGCCTCCATAAGATCAGCCTGCAGGCAGGGAAGTCTGTAAGACATTTTCATAATTAGTGATTGATGGGGGAGGGCCCAGCCCACTGTGACTGAGGACATCCCTGGGCCGCTGGTCCTGGGTTCCATAAGAAAGCAGGCTGAGCAAGCTATAAGAAGCAAGCTAGCAAGGAGCACTCATCCATGGACTCTGCATCAGCTTCTGCCTCCAGGTTTCCATCCAGTTGTGAGTTCTTGTTTTGGGTTCCCTCAGTGGACCGTGATTCAGGATGTGTAAGCCAAATAAACCTTTTACTCCCAAAGTTGCTTTGATCATGGTGTTTCATCACAGCAATCATAACTTTATCTGACACATCTACTGTCACAGACCAACATGTCATCACTGGCTTATTCCACTCACCAAACTTTAGATATTCTGTCTTCATACAAATATATGGACATGAGTCTGTGTCTTGGTACAAGGGATAATAATTTATGGACATATTTTCTATCCAGCACAAAATTAATCCTCTCTTGCCAATAACTAAGATATAGATTTCTGCTACATGTAAACTCCACCTATCTTACTCAAAATAACCAAATTCTCACACTATTATACAGCAGCTGAAAGCTCACAATATAGTCATGTGTATCAGATCAAAGTGCTAGTCCCATAGTGATCAGGGTTTGGTATACTTTCATACTAGGTTCCATATATACATATATGTTTTGAATACTTGGCCCCTACCTGGTTGCTCAATACTCAAAGGTTGGGAAAAAAATTGTCAAAAATAGATCATAGAGGCAGGACTTTGAAGGGCATATGCACCTCTTTGCTCCATTCTCTGTTTTCTGAAATGACAGATTTTTTTTTTTAGCAGTTTCATCAAGGCTTCTCTCACTCACCTTAAACCTCATCAACCTTCTCCTGAATGACCAGTAAAAAAGCCGCTGTCACATTTACAAGAGTTTAATATGATGGCATCTGATTGCAGGGACCAAAGTCTATTATTACTCATTCACTGCACCAAAGAAACCACTTGAAATCTAGTCAATATTTAACAACAATCTTTCATCATGAATGGTTTCTGAGGGTTTACCATTTTGTAGCAACCTAAAACCTTTGACTTATGCTCTTGTATGTGGTAGGACTCAAAATGTTAGCAGTAAATACAGTAGTAAAAATACTTGAAGAGGGATATGTTTATCTTCAAGATGATGAAGTGCTGGCAGAGGACTTGGTTTATCATGAGAATCTGCAGAAATTTGCATTTACTCTGTGGCATCTAGATACTCACCTTGAGTGATGCAGAGAGAAATGCCAAAATAGCAGCCATATTATCTGTTTGCTGACTGAGCTCTAAATCATAAGTCATAGCTTCTGGGAGATGGGGGTTGTTAGTTAAGGTGTGCCTATATGAATGGCAAATAGAAAAGATAGGAAAATCATTCTCTAATTTAAAAGATATGATTATCAGAGAACTTAGGAAAACTTTTTCACTGAACAAAAATGGCATCACAATTTAACTTTCTTCTCTTAATAATACTGAGACACATTTGTGTTTCTAAATGTTGGTTCTATATACACCTCCTATCAGATCTCTGCACACAAGGTCCACCTTAAACCCTCTTTACCATGTTGTTGGAACACAGTCCAAGAATGGATTCATGTGAGATTCTGATTGCTTTTGAGAAAACTCCAAGAAATCAAGACAAAATTCTTGTGATCTCAGTTTCTTCAAAAACACAAAATTGTTCTTGGAATGTGTTAGTATGTTCTTCCTAGTTGTAGTAAATAGGAGCTAGTTGCCTCAGATTATTCAATGCAACTGGTTATTATTATTTGTTTTTGTGCCTCTAATGAAAAATACATGTTTTTGCCCAGTGCAGTTTGTCTGCCATGTGTAGTCCTCTGCCACATGTGACTTGCCCTTGTGATTGTGCTCTTTACTCATGTGACTCTTTTAACCCTCACAGTATAAATTGGTACTCTGAATTAAGTTGGCTATTACATGAGACTTTAGTCTGCCTCATTTATCAGTTTTATTCCCCCAGATCTCACCACCTCCAGAGTGGTAATCATCTGGAACCACAAATCAGGAACCTGAAGTGGGCTATGAGATAAGAGAGTAGGGACCCTCACAGAAGGAAGTAAATGAGAATAATGGGGAAGAAACCAGGGAAGCTTTGCCTTATGTCAATCTTGTGCACCATTTCTTAAGGAAAGAGGAGTCCAAGTATCAAAATCACAACTATCAGACTGCTTGCAAATTGTTTATGACTATAATCTCTGGTTTCCAGAAAAAGGAACTGTGGAACTTTTAATGAAAAGTATTGGAGAGAGTCTGAAAGAATATTGAAAAGGCATATAAGCAAGAGGAAAAGACCCTCTTTCAATTTTAGGTCACTTGGGCATTGATTTAGACTGTTACTAAAATGCTCAAGGAAGACAAGGAGGTTATTAATCATGAGGAAGAGATGGCTAATTTCTTGACTGAATATAAACTTGATGATCAAACCTTAAAACTGGTAAAGGAGACAAAAAGATAATTTTTCCCAGCCAGGCAAAATCAAAAGTATGAATAAAACGCTACTGATAACTATGCTGGTGACAACTCCCTCAATTCCTTTATTAGAGCCTCCTTCATATAAGTAATCTCCATTGCCTCAAAATGACCCTGAAGCATGGGCTGATGAATTTTATAATCAATCTAATCTCAAATTCTCTCCACTTTGATGAAGACTTAGGAGAGCCTATGAAAACCCTAGGTTTCCAACCTAGGCAAGCTAGAGCAAGGCAGGGAAAAGGGATTCACTTCCTAATTCCTCCCAAGCTTCATGAGCCATACTTGGTATTTCCAGTGCAATTTTAAGAAAAATCTAAATGCTTATACCCAATTATGAACTAACTAATCTATTTAAACTCTAGAGGGAAAGATAGCATTGGACAGTCCCTGAGTATTATCTTGAGCTGCAAGGGAAGAACTACATCTGTCTGAATCCAGACTAAAAGAAGCATTTGTATATCCTGTGAATTCTTCACAGCCTTTGAACTTACTTATTGTCCTCACTAAATTTTCTCCTACAGGTATTTTATATATAGCACATGAGGATAAACCTTAGGAATGGATTTATTTACACCATAAGGTTCATAAAATACTAACTGCTTAACTTGTTCTTCTTGCTCAATTAGTAAATCAGGGGAGGAACCAATGTCAACAATTACATGGAAATGATTCTTGCTGTATTATATTACCCTTAACTAACAATCAGTTTTTAAGAGTGACGCTAAACTCTATGGATTTTCAAATTCCATTTGAAGATTTCTATAGAAGGATAGGAAGTCATTATCCAGCTGACAAGCTATAGGATTTTCTCTCACAAACTGAATTTAGGATTACAAAGATTGTCCAACATCTCTCATGCCACAGGAAGATATTTATTTTATTGATGATTCATCCAAGAGTTTAGGAGGGATACATGGTCCAAATATTCATCAATCTATTAATATATTTACACCACTCCAAAAAGTAGAACTGACAGCTTTGATTCATATATTACAGTTAATTCATAAACTGTTAAATATCATTGCAGATTCTGCTTGTGTTGTAGGATTATTTCCAGGGATAGCTGATATTAGTACACACTCTAACCTCCCTGTGTTTGTTGTAGAAGGAAATAAGCAAGCTGATACATTAACTTGCTTATTTTTACTTCTCCTGAAGAAAATTGGGAAAGGGTATGCATCTGTCTTTGCAGAAGTATCTACTGAAACATTATGGATCCCTCTTTGGTTCCTTTGGCCCCCGACTTCAAGGACAACACTGGATGGCAAGGAGACAGTGGAAGTCACTAAAAAGAGGAAACCTCAGCTAATGGTGGCAGAAGCCATAGGGCCCACCAGCACCAACTAAGCTACCATCTGGGCCCTGATTCAAGTCTTTGAGTCAGTCCACCCCATTATCTATCACCATTTATGAGTGCCAGTAGTGTGAGAGAAGCTTGTCCTGAAGAACCAGAGCTGCGGGATCACCATGATTCTGGCAACAGCAGGATATCCGAGATGAATCTTGATGGTGGTCCAATATTGATGGTGTGTCAGAAACCAGAAAGCTTGAACCAGACCAATGACTCATCACAATGACACATTTACCAAGGAAACAAATCATGAAGGAAGAGTTCCACAGTGTCTCAGTTCAAAAGAAATAAAGAACAAAGTTGTAGCCTTTTAAAGAAAGGATTGTAGGTGAAAATGAAACTGATGCTGCCAGAATGGACCTTGTGGAAAAGGAGAAAAGCACTTCTTTGAAACCCATTGCTAAGGTGATTGTAGAAGAAGCAAAGGGTTGGCTTTACAATTTCCAATGTCACTACAAGGAATGAATATTCAATGGTGAGGTGGAAAAGTTAGAGGAATGGAGGAGTGAGTGAGCAGTGGAGAGAGGGAGAACTAGAGACACAGTGGCATTGACTGGTATGCGAGAAGTCTATGGTGGACAGGGGAACATCTCGTTGATGACTAGGGCCTACAGGGTGGTATATAGCAGACTGGAGCTTCCACTCCAACTGAGACCCCAAACACACTGCCCAGACACATGATCACCCTGGTTCTGAGAAGCAACAGTATTTCCGAGATGAAGAACAGTTCATTTCCTGGATTGGACCTCCTCAAAAGACCTCTATGGTTCCTCATGTCCCTGGAGGCCACTTTGGTATCCATTACCCACTTCCCCAGGCTGTGTTGAAGGCCAAGATACATGTGGATATCTGTGGTCCTACAGTAGCCAGGAGCCATGTTGATGTCCCTGGCCTAAGTTACCACCAAAGTCCACACAGATGTCCTCTGTCCGTATGCTACCTGAGACTATGATGATATTAGCTGTGCTTCTGCTAGGGAACATGTTGATGTGAGTTGCCTGTGTAGCCCCCTGAGGCCATCTTGACATATGTGGTCATGTTGCCATGAGGGACATGTCCTGGTCTGTGATCCTGCTGCAGCCAGGGGCTCTCTTGAGGTCTGTAGCTAGTATCGCCATGGGGGGGGGCATGCAGATGTCTGTGGTATGTGCTGCTACCTAAACCCATGTTGATATCCATGGCCTGTGTTACCACCGTGGGCCAAGCAGATGTCTTTGAAATTCCTTACGCCTGAAGCCATGTTGATGCCCTATACTGTACTGCTGCTAGGGCCACTTTCATCTGACTGACCTGAGGCCATGTTGATGTCCTTGTCCTGTATGGTTAACAAAGGCTATGATGGTGTCCATGGCATGTGCAGCAGCATAGGGCTATGTTGATGTCTGTGGTCTGTACTACCACCAGAGAACATTGTAGTGGATAGCTGTTCTGGCTTTGGCCTTGGGACACTGTGCCTACAGTAAGGACAGGAAACTACTACACCTGNATAAGACCTGCCCCTAGGACATAGCTCGGGGGGAGCCCCTTAAGACTCGAGGTGCCTATGTGACCTTCCTCTTCTCATCCTGCTTCTGGATCACCTGATCGCTCACAGTTTTGGATTTTGGACTGGATGCAAGCCAGAGTTCTCCACTGGATTGTGTATCCTCTTCCCTGGACCTGTACTTGAATTCTTGGTGGTTGTAAGTTACTCTAAAATTAAACTTTATATATTACTAGATAACTATTTGGGTTTGCCTCATAATTACTCATACATCTGGCACCCAGCATGGGGCATGAACCCACGATCCTGAGATTAAGAGTCTCATGCT
Source organism: Neotoma lepida (assembly GCA_001675575.1). Classification (NCBI taxonomy): domain Eukaryota; kingdom Metazoa; phylum Chordata; class Mammalia; order Rodentia; family Cricetidae; genus Neotoma; species Neotoma lepida. The sequence goes on along the minus strand of LZPO01017522.1, from coordinate 76,643 downwards.
CTACCGAATGAGCTAGCTGGGCTCTGATAGATGAATCAAAAGTTTCAAAGAATAGAATAAAAGAAATATTTTATCAGACTTCCATAAATGAGCAAAGACCAAAGCTTAAAATTTAGTTTAATGGCATTGTGCTAGAGGGTTTGGTAGACACAGGTGTGGATGTGACTATGATTACACCAAAATCATGGCATCCAAATTGGCCACTTAAAGAAGTAGACATTCAACTTTTAGGGATTGGAACTCTAACTCAGATAAAGCAGAGTTTAAGATGGATTGAATGCATAGGTCCAGAAGGACAGAGAGCAAGACTGAAGCCATATGTGGCAAATGTAGCAGTAAATCTTTGGGGCCAAGATCTATTACAGCAGTGAAATACCCAGATTAAAATTCCTACAGTCTCAGAAAGGAAATACAGATCAATGCATGTTTCTCAGAATAATATTATAGCATAGTATAAAAAACAACCACCAATTGTTCAGGTTGTTGAACTTTCAAAAGTACCAACAGCCCTACCTTTAAAATGGCTAACTAATAAACCTGTCTGGGTTGGGCAATGGCCTTTGACAACAGAGAGGCTACAAGCTTTAGAACAGCTGGTTCAAGAGCAGTTAAATGCTCAACACATTGAAGAATCTACCAGCCCTTTGAATTCTCCTGTATTTGTTATTAGAAAAAAGTCTGGTAATTGGAGAATGCTCATAGATCTTAGAGCTATTAATAAAGTAATTCAGCCTATGGGCTCCCTACAGACTGCGATGCCCTTGCCCTCTCTGCTACCCAAAGAATGGCCTATAATAGTTATTGACTTAAAAGACTGCTTCTTTACCTAACCTTTACAAGAAAATTTGCCTTCACAGTACCTAATTATAACAATTTCCAGCCAGTCAAGAGATATCAATGGAAGGTCCTCCCACAGAGAATGTTAAACAGCCCTACCCTGTGCCAATATTTTGTGCAAAAACCATTGGAGATGATTTGTGTGAAGTTTCCACAATCCAGAATTTATCAATATATGGATGATATCTTATTAGTGGATCCAAAGTTAGGTACATTAGAAAGCATGTTTGAAGAAGTAAAAAAGGTTTTGCCTCNCTGGGGACTAAAAATTGCTCCTGAAAAAATACAAAGAGCTATTAATACTATTAATTCTATTAATTACTTAGGATATAAAATAGAGCTACAAAAAATTAGACCCCTAAAGGTACAGCTAAGGAGAGATCGATTGCAGACCCTTAATGATTTTCAAATATTGTTAGGAAGCCTTTGCAACTTACTGGGTATCATGGGAATACCTAAAGATGGACTACAAAATTTGGCTAATACTCTAAAAAGGGACAAAGAATTAAAGAGTCCAAGGGAATTATCAGCCGAAGCTGAGAAGGAATTGGCTCTAGTAGCAAAGACAATACAAGAAGCACATGTGGATTGTGTGAATCCAGTACTTAAATGCATTCTGGTCATACTCCCCTCCAGACATTCCCCCACAGGTATTTTGATGCAGAGGGAAAATATTATATCGGAATGGATATTTTTTACCATGTAAACCAAGTAAGAAAAGATTTATATAGAAAAGATCTCTGTTTTGATTCTAAAATGAAAATTAAGACTTTGCCAGTTGACAGGAATGGACTCAGCAGAAATTGTAGTACCTTTAACTAATGAGGAAATTTCCTCACTATGGAAAGATAATGAATACTGGCAGAGAGTCTGCAGTGACTTTTTGGGAGAGATTAACAACTGTTATCCCCAAAGCAAGAGAATAGAATTCATAAAGATTATTGAATGGGTCCTTCCTCACATTGTACGACAAAAGCAAATTTCTGGAGTCCTCACATTCTGTACTGATGCAACTAAATCAGGGAAAGCAGGATACAAATCAGGAGACTTAAGTAAAGTGGGTTCAAAGTCCATACAACTTGGTACAAAAGCAGAACTGTATGCCATTCTTATGTATTGATGGACTTCACAGAACCCCCCAATATAGTCACTGACTCTCAATATGCAGAAAGAGTTGTTTTACATATTGAAACTGCTGAATTTATTTCTGATAATACAGAATTAACTTTATTATTCATACAATTGCAGGGAATCATCAGAAATAGGGAACATCCTATATTTATATAACATATATCAGATCCCATACGGGTCTGCCAGTACCTCTAGCACAAGGTAATGATGGTACAACGAGCAGAGTTCTCCAGAGAACACCACTGGACTTTACCTCACCTTTCCTGGACCCTGTAACCAACCCCTTTACTGGATGTAAGTTACCCCTAAATAACTTAGAGTATATGCAAGCACCCAATTAAATCCCTTCTTTTATAAGAGTTGCCTTGATCATGATGTCACTTCACAGAAATGGAATAGTAACTGTGACAAGGGCAGAAAGAAGCTGACATTCTTGCTGATGTTCAAGGGCCATGGAACCCACCGCTGTGGGCTTTTTAAAAATTACAATCTTGTGTTACACCAAATCTTGTTGATCACATGTGTATTACTAATCATTGTATGTGTCCATTTAATTTAGTAAAGTCAGTCCTGATACTTGTAATATATAATCCATTTGAGCTTCTGTGCATATCTTCTTTACCTTAACACAACTAGTGATATTTTATAGAGATAATACCCTCAACTGGGTAGTATTTTTGATAACATATACAAGTGGTCAGACAACATGAGATTTTTGCATAATTTGTAGACAAAATTATAAGGCAAGCCCTATGTGGCCTCTGTAGGTGAAAGTTTCTCTCTCACCAGCCTGTTTCCAAATCTATCTATATTTATCTATCCTTATCTATCTATCTATCTATCTATCTATCTATCTATCTATCTATCTCTATCTTATATTTTTAAACACACTGTAACCCACTTAGAGATTTTTTTTGAATCTGTCTTATTGCATAACCCTATTTTTTTCTGATCGCATGAGCATTTAAGCTGCTAAGTGGGCATGGCTAGGAATAAAGCTACAGGTTTGGTGTCTGGCTTTGCCCCAATCCTTGGTTCCTTGAGAAGGTAGTCTCATAGCAGAGGCATGTTTACCACCAGCTCCAAAAGCCATGTTTACCACTTCAACCCTGAGAGGATTTTGGGTCCATGCTGCCAGGGAGTAGTGTGCCACATGCTGCTCATAAACTCCATTTAAGTGTTTGGTAGCAGGGCCTCTTAAAAGAACCACACAGTGTTTGCCACTAATGCTGAGTCAGAAAGCCATCTCTCTCTTTTTATTTTCTTCTTTTAAAATTCTTTTCTTTTTTTTTTACATTTTTTTATTAAAAGATTTTCTGTTTATTTTACATACCAATTACAGACCTCCCTCTCCTCCCTCCTCCCATCCCCCAGCCTTGCCCCTCAACCCTCCCCCCCAT
>LZPO01017522.1:58000-72230 GCA_001675575.1 Neotoma lepida | reverse complement strand
CTCACTCAGGATGATATTTTCTAGTTCCATCCACTTGCCTGCAAATTTCATGATATTGTTTTTCTCTGCTGAGTAGTACTCCATTGTGTATATGTACCACATTTTCTTAATCCATTCTTTAGTTGAGGGGCATCTAGGTTGTTTCCAGGTTCTGGCTATTATGAATAGTGCTGCTATGAACATAGTTGAGCATGTGTCCTTGAATTTAAGAAATTTTTAATTCATTTTGCATACCCACCACAGATCCCCATCTTTCCCTCCTCTTGCTCCCCCAGCTTTCACCCTGGACCCAACCCTCATTCCCTCCTCCAAAAGGTTAAGGGCTCCCATGGGGAGTCAGCAAAGTAGGTACATTCAGTTGAGGCAGAACCAAACCCCTCCTCTTTGCATCAAGGCTGAGCAAAACATGCCACCATAGGTAATGGGCTCCAGAAATCCAGCTCATGCACCAGGGATAAATCCTGATACCACTGCCAGGGGGACCCTCAAACAGACCATGATACTCAACTATCTCCCATATGCAGAGGGTCTAGTCCAGTTCCATGCAGGTTCCACAGCTGTTGGCCTAAAGTTCCTGAGTTCCTATGAGCTTGGTTCAGTTGTCTCTGTAGATTTCCCCATCATGATCTCGACCCCCTTTGCTCATAAAACCTTCTTCCCTCTCTTTGACTAGACTCTTGGAGCTTGGCCTGGTGTTTGACTGTGGAACTCTGCATCTGAGGAAGCCATCTCTTAAAGGAGCTGTACCTCTGATCACTGTAGGAAACAAAGCCTACTGGAGAAAAGACAGTTACCAAGAAGCTATGTTTGACTAGTTTCTGTGTGTTTAGAATCCTTTTTTTTAAGCTTTCTCAGGTTTCATGTGGAAAGTCTTGCCAAACGTTTGGGTGCCTCAAGTAAGTAGAAGTTTCTGTCCTGCCTGCTTGTTCCCAAATATCCAGCAGCTGCTTCCCAAATAATTGACTCGGTGACTTAATATTACTTATAAATGTTCAGCTGGTAGCTCAGGCTTATTACTAACTAGTTCTAACACTTAAATTAACCCATAACTCTTATCTATGTTTAGCCACGTTGCTTGGTACCTGCATTCTCATCTTGCTTCCACTGCATCTGGCTGGTGACTCCCTAATCTGTCCTTCCTCTTCTCAGAATTCTCCTAGCCTGAAAATTTCATGATGTCATTGTTTTTTACAGCTGGGTAATACTCCATTGTGTATATGTACCACATTTTCTTAATCCATTCTTTGGTTGAGGGGCATCTAGGTTGTTTCTTGGTTCTGGCTATTTCGAATAATGCTGCTGTGAACATAGTTGAGCAAGTGTCCTTGTCATATGATTGAGCATCCCTTGGGTATATGCCTAAGAGTGGTATCATTGGGTCTTGAGGTAGATTGATTCTCAATTTTCTGAGAAGTCGATATACTGATTTCCAAAGTGGCTGTACAAGTTTGCCTTCCCACCAGCAGTGGAGGATTGTTCCCCTTGCTCTACCTCCTCTCCAACATAAGCTTTCATCAGTGTTTTTGATCTTAGCCATTCTGACAGGTGTAAGATGGTATCTCAGATTTGTTTTGATTTGTATTTCCCTGATGACTGAGGATTTTAAGCAGTTCCTTAAATGTCTTTCAGTCATTTGAGATTCTTCTGTTGAGAATTCTCTGTTTAGATTTGTAGCCCATATTTTAATTGGGATGTTTAGTATTTTGATGTCTAGTTTCTTGAGTTCTTTATGTATTTTGGAGATCAGCTCTCTGTCAGATGTGGGGTTGATAAAGATTTTTTTCCATTCTGTAGGATGTCATTTTGTCTTATTCTTTTGTGTTTGGGTTGAATGTTCTGTAGGTGTCTATTAAGTTCATTTGAGTCATAACATCTGTTAGATCCCTTATTTCTCTTTAAGGTTCTGTCTGGCAGACCTGTCAGTTGGTGAGAGTGGGATGCTGAAGTCTCCTACTATTAGTTTGTGGATTTGATGTGCAATTTAAGCTTTAGTAATATTTCTTTTACATATGTGGGTGCCCTTGTATTTGGGGCATAAATGTTCAGAATTGAGACTTCATCTTGATGGAATTTTTCCTGTGATGAATCTATAATGTCCTCTCTATCTTTTTTGATTAATTTTAATTTGAAGTCTATTTTGTGAGATATTAGGATAGCTACACCAGCTTGCTTCTTAAGTCCATTTGATTGGATAGTCTTTTCCCAACCCTTTACTCTGAGGTAGTGTCTGTCTTTGAAGTTGAGGTGTGTTTCTTATATGCAGCAGAAGGATGGATCTTGTTTTTGTATCCATTCTGTTAGCCTGTCTCTTTTTATAGGCAAATTGAATCCATTGATAATAAGGGATATTAATGATGGGTGTTTGTTATTTTCTTTTATTTTTTGGTGGTAGTGTGTGTGTGTTTCCCTTCTTTGGGATTTGTTGGCTTGGGATTATCTATTGCCTGTGTTTTCGTGGGTACATCTAACTTCCTTAGGTTGGATTTTTCCTTTTAGTGCTTTCTGTATGGCTGGAATTGTGGATAGGTAATATTTAAATCTGGTTTTGTCATGGAATATATTTTTTACTCCATCTATGGTGATTTAAAGTTTTGCTGGGTGTAGTGGTTTAGGCTGGCATCCATGGTCTCTTAGTGTCTGCATAACATCTCTCTAGGACCTTTTGGATTTCAGAATCTCCATTGAGAATTTGGGTGTTATTCTGATGGTTCTGCCTTTATAAGTCACTTGGCCTTTTTACTTTGCAGTTCTTAATATTCTTTCTTTATTCTGTATGTTTAGTGATTTGATTATTATGTGGTGAGGGGATTTTTTTTTGGGGTCTAGTCTATTTGGTGTTCTGTAAGCTCCTACAGTAAGCATTTCTTTCTTTAGGTTGGAGTTTTCTTCTATGATTTTGTTGAATATATTTTCTGTGTCTTTGAACTGGTATTTTTCTCCTTCTATCCCTATTATTCTTAAGTTTGGTCTTTTATTGGTGTCCCANATTTCCTGGATGTTTTGTGTTATGACTTTGTTGGCTTTAATGTTTTCTTTGATCAATGAATCTATTTCCTCTATTGTATCTTCAATGCCAGAGATTCTCTCTTCTGTCTCTTGCATTCTGTTAGTTCTGCTTGCCTGTGTAGTTTCTGTTTGTTTAACTCAGATTTTCCATTTCAGGCATTCCCTCGGTTTGTGTCTTCTTTATTGCCTCTATTTCAATTTTCAAGTCTTGAATTGTTTCCTTCACCTGCTTGATTGCTTTTTCTTGGTTTTCTTGACTTTCTTTAAGGGATTTATTGATTTTTTCCAATGTTTTGTTTGTCTTTTCCTCGATTTCTTTAAGAGAATTTTTCATTTCCCATTTAAAGGCCTTGTTCATCTTCACAAAGTCATTTTTAAGGTAGTTTTCTTCTGCTTCTTCTATGTTGGGGTGTTCAGGTCTTGCTGTGGTAGAACCACTAGATTTTGATGATACCATGTTGCTCTTTATGTTGTTGGATATATTCTTGCACTGGCATTTACCCATCTCTTCCTTCAATTGGTACAAATGGTGTCTATGTCTCAGGGAGCCACTCTTGGTCCAATGGGAACTGGCAGTATTTGTATCTCTGGGAGCTGCTGGGGTCTCAGGGTGATGGGTGGGATTCAGAGACTGTGTGGGACTGGTAGACTGCAGGTTCAATGGGAGGTGATGGTGAGAAGGCCTTCCTACAGGAATTTTGCATAATGGTTTGCAACTGAGGCTGCAATGTGTGAGGTTAGGGGGGCACGAGTTGTGCCCCTGGGCCTAGGGCCTAGACGCTGGGGTGACCAGCTAAGAGAACAGTCACTCACCTCTTAGTCCAATGGTAGCTGGCAGAGTCTGTGTCTCAGGGAGCAGCTGTGGTCTAGGGGGATGGGTGGGTTTGGGAGACTGTGTGGGGCTTGTAGATGACAAGATCTGATAGGGGGCTGTTGGTGTTCAGGCTTCTTGGTCCAACTGAAGCTGGTGGAGTCTGGGTCTCAGGGATCAGCTCTGGTCTCTGACCGTGGGTGTGTTTGGAGGATAGAGTGGGACTTGTAGATTACAGGGTCCTATGGGTGGTGGTGGTGGTCAGGCCTGCTGCAGGAGTCTTGCCTGTTTGCTGCAACTGGGGCTGCAGTGGGTGGGGGTATGAGGGCATGGGTCATGCTTCGGAGCCTAAGGCCTAGAGGCTGTGGTAACTGGCTGGGAGAACAGTTCCTCACCTCTTGGTCCAGTTGGAGATGACAGTCTGTGTCTCAGGGAGCAGCTGTGGCCTCAGGCTGTGGATGGGTTTGGGAGGACTGAGTGGGGCTTGTAGATTACAGGGTCTGATAGGGGGTGGCAGTGGTCAGGCCTCCTGCAGGAGTCTTGCCTGCTGGCCTGCAACTTGTGCTTTCATTTTCATCGAATTCTAGGAAGTTTTTAATTGTTTCTGCCTTGACCCATTTTTCATTGAGTGGAGTTGTTCAGTTTCCATGAGTTTGTAACCTTTCTGTTGTTTCTGTTGTTGAAATCTAGCTTTAATCTATGGTGGTCTGATGGGATGAAGGGATTTATTTCAATTTTCTTTTATCTATTGAGACTTGTTTTGTATCTGAGTATATGGTCAATTTTGGAGAAATTTCCTTGAGAAGAATGTGTATTCTTTTGTGTTTGGGTTGGAATGTTCTGTAAATATCTGTTAGTTCCATTTGTTTTATAATGTCAGTTAGCTCCAGCATTTCTTTTTCATCTGGATGACCTGTCCATTGGTGAGGATGGGGCACTGAAATCTCCCATTATCAGTGTGTGAGGGTCAGTGTGTGATTTAAGCTGTAGTAGTGTTTCTTTTACAAAGGTAGGTGCCCTGGTGTTTAGGAAACAGATGTTAAGAATTTAAATGTCTTGGTAGATTTTTCCTTTGAATATATAGTGTCCTTTTCCATCTCCTTTGATTAATTTTCATTTGAAATCTATTTAGTTAGATAAACATTAAAATGGCTATACTAGCTTGCTTCATAGGTCCATTTGCTTGGAATATCTTTTTCCAACCCTTTACCCTGAGGTAATGTTGATCCTTGATTTTGAGATGTGTGTCTTGTATGTGGCAAAAGAATGAGTACTGCTTTCATATCCATTCTGTTAATTTGTGTCTTTTTATTGGGGAATTGAGGCCATTGATATTGAGAGATATTAATGACCAATGATTGTTAATTCTTGTTATTTTGTTGCTGTGATGTTGTGTGTGTGTGTGTTTCCCTTCTTTTGGCTTTTCTGATGTGAGATTATTTATTTCCCGAGTTTTAATGTGTGTAATTAACTTCTTTGGTTTGGATTATTCCTTCTAGCACCTTCTATAGGGCTGGATTTGTAGATAAGTATTGTTTAAATTTGACTTTTTCATGGAATATCTTATTTTCTCCATTTATGGTGATTGAAATTTTTGCTGGGTATAGTTATCTGGGCTGGCATCTGTGATCTTTTAGAGTCTGCAGACCATCTGTTCAAGTCCTTCTGACTTTTGGTGTCTCCATTGAGAAGTTAGGTGTAATTCTAATAGGTCTGCCTTTATAAATATTTGGTCTTTTTCCTTTGAAGCTTTTAATATTCTTTCTTTGTTCTGTATGTTTAGTGTTTTGATTATTTTGTAGCAAGGGGAATTTCTTTTCTGGTCCAATCTAGCAAGTATTCTGTAATCTTCTTGAACCTTTATAGGCATCTCCTTCTTTAGGTTAGGAAAATTTTCTTCCATAATTATTTTTGACTATGTTTTCTGGGTTTTGAGCTGGTATTCTTTTTCCTTCTTCTATTCCTATTATTCTTAGGTTTGGTCTTTTCATAGTGTCCCAGATTTCCTGAATGTTTTGTGTCAGGAACTTTTTAGATTTAACAGTTTCTTTGACCAATGTATCCATTTCTTCCATCGTATCTTTAATGCCTGAGACTCTGTCTTCCATCTCTTGTATTCTATTGGTGAAGGTTGTCTCTGTAGTTCCTGTATGCATTCCTAAAGTTTTCATTTCCAGAATTCCCTCAGTTTGTGTTTCCCTGTATTTCTTTAAGGGATTTATTAATTTTGTCTTTAAGGATGTCTATAATGTTCATATAGTTGATTCTAAGGTCTTTTTTTGTGTTCCAGCCTTGTTTGTCTTAGTTGGGTGGGTGTTTTCTTTCTTCATTTTTGTTTCCTTTCTGGATTTTCAGAGTGTGTTGGCTGAGTGTTGCCTGTTTTCTGGCCTACTCGACTGGTGTGTTCACAGAGAATGCTTGATAGTGTTGTAGGCTGGGGTAACAGGAGGTCAGGGGTAGATGGTCTGAGGGATTCACAGGAGGCATGGACACTGGGGAGGAGAAGCTGCCCATGGTGTTCTGTTACTGCACTAGGGTCAACCTCATAATTGGGTCTGTGGTAATACAGAAAGTGAGGGAGGTACTTGGGCAGCCTATCTAGTCTTCTGGCAGGCTTTGCCTGTGGTTGAGTAAGGGTGTCTGTGGGGGTAGGGGCACAGCTATGAGGTGGGAAGGGCAGGGCAGTGGAGGATGGTGTATAGGATCCACAAGAGGATGTCAAAATATGCTCTTTCTGCATTAAATTTAGAGTCTTTTGGCTTAATCCAGATTATTACTTAAAATAATTATAAAACCAAAGAGCTCGGCCTGGTGCTTGGCTGTGGATCTCTGCATTTGCTTTCACCAGTTACTGGAGAAAGGCTCTATGATCACAGTTAGGGTATTCAACAATCTGTTTACTGGGGTAGGCTAGTTCATGCACCCTCTCCACTATTGCTAGTAGTCTAAGCTGGGGTCATTTTTGGAGATTCCTTGGAAATTCCCTAGCACCTGATTTTTCTCTATCCCCATGATGTCTCCCTCTATTATGACACCTCTTTCATTGCCCTCCCACTCCATCCATGTTCCAGCTTGCCCATCCTGTTCCCTTATGTTCTCATCCCCAATCCCCTACTCTCCACTGTCCACCCCTCATCCCCAGTTTACTTGAGGAGATCTCATCTATTTCCCCTTCCTGGGGCAATCCATGCATCCCTCTTTGTGTTCTCCTTGTTAGCTGAGCTCCAGGAGTCCAGTCGAAGAGAGAGAAGATGGATTCTATGAGCAAGGGCATCAAGCTCATGATAAGGAAACCTACAGAGTAAACCAAACCAAACTATTGATAACTCATGAAATTTGGATTAACAGCTATGGAGCCTGCATGGGACTGGACTACACCCTCTGCATAGTGAGACAGTTGTGTAGCTTGATCTGCTTAAGGGGCCCCCTGACAGTAGTATCAGAATCCATCCCTGGTACATGAGCAGGGTTTTTGGAGCCCACTACCTATGGTGGGACACCCTACACAGCCTTGAGGCAGAGGAGAGGCTTCGACCTACCTCTACTAAATGTACCTTTCCATGGGAGGCCTTACTATCTTCTAGGAGGGAATGGGGGGTGGGTTGGGAGGGGGAGGTTGGAGGGGTGGGAGGAGGGAAGAAGGAGATCTTTGATTGATATGTAAAATGAATAGAAGTTTTTCTTAATAAAAAAATAAACCCAAAAGAGGTATGGTTTTTAAAAATGCCTGGTCTTTTTTCTNAGCAATAATTTTCTAAGAGCCTTCTCTTTCTCCCTCTGTCCTCTCTCTCTTTCTCTCTTCCTGAAATGCCATCACTTTCATTTTTACATTTTCGTTCATTAAAAAGTTATCTTTTGTGGTCAGGCATGTTGACCCATACTTTTAATCCCACCACTGAGGAGGTAGAGGCAGGCAGATATGGTCTACATAATGAGTTCCAAGCCAGTCAGAGCTGCATAGTGAATCCCTGTCTCAGAAATTTTCTCTGTTTGCTTTTCTGGCATTTCTCACAAATCTCATTAGCTATCCTTTAATGAATCAGTCCTTCATATTCTTCAACCCAAGGCTCACTGAGGAGCTGACTTCACAGATATAAGATATATTTCAAGTTTTTAAAAATATTTATGTTTATTTTTAGAAATTAAAATGTAATTACATCATTTGCCCCTTCTATTGCTTCCCTCCAAATATTCCCAGGAACCCTCCCTTGCTCTCTTTATTTCTTTAATTGTTGCTACAGACAACCCATACATACACACACATGCATGTACACACACATATTTTCCTAAATACATAAATACAACTTTCTCAGTCTGTATAATATTACTTGTATGTATGTTGTATGTATGACCTTCTGGTAGTGAATGACCAATTTGAGGTTCTTCCTTGGAGAAGACTATTTCTCCTGCTCTCCCCATTCTTTAGTGGCCTGAAGTTCTCTGTCAAGGGTTGTTTCTCCCTTCCATGGGCAGAAAGACTGTAAAATCAAAATAAATAAAAAACTTTCTTATTGCAATAGGCAATAGCCAGGGCACAAATCTGGACAAAGCAAAATCCAATTCCAAAAGTATAAAAAGTTCAATGACTGACTCATGATCCTCTGGGCTCCAAAGGGCTTCATTTCTCCAGCTCTCCTGTTCCCAGCACACACAGTTTGTAGGCTCAGGCTTGCTGCACTCCACAGCTGATGCTATTCTTCCCAGTCATTTGGTGGTACTGCTTTCTTCAAAATGCTGTGATGTCTACTGAGGTTGGGCTGCACCTTTACCAGTAGCCTCTTCTGGGATCTCTTCAGGTTCTCAGACTGTGCCTTATGGTGACAAGCCTCAACTTCTCTCTATGATCCCTTACTCTTAGGGCTTTTACTTCTACTGAGGGTACACATTCACCATCTGCCTCTCCTAGCTCTCATGGTGCCAAGCCTCATTTGCTCTGCATGACATCTTTATACTTTCAAAGCCAGTACCATCTAGGAAATTCTTATATATTACCAAGTTTGGCTTCCAGCACAAAGTACATCCTTGGCTCCCTCTAGACCACGGCTTCTGTGTGCTGACCCTGAGGAAATATTTCCCAGAAAATTTCTTCTCAATGGTGCTGGTATCTTCTTAATTACAGCTGATTCTTCAGCCCTGATTGACCANCATCAATTGTCCTAGCAAAGAAGTTTCACTTTAGAGGCTCTAACCCAAAGAATCAATGGACCAGATAGNGTCTTTAGGGTACTTTCAAAATTTCCCTCTCAAACTTCATAAGCAGGAACTCCATTGTCTGCATTGATTTCAGCATTATCTTTTAAGTTCCCACAACTGCTCATTAAGCTTTCAATGGCTTTCCCAGCCCAAAGTTAATATATCACCACACCACTTTTCAAAACAGATGGTTAGGTCTGTCACAGCAATAGCTCACAACTGGGTACCAATTTCTGTTCTAATTAGCTTTCTATTGCTTTGATAAAACACCATGACCAAGAGTAAGTTGGGGTGGAATAGATTTATTTCACTTATAATTCTGCATCCCAGTCTATTATCAAAGGAAGTTGGCAGGAACTCAGTACAGGAACCTGGGAGGCAGAAACCTGAAGCAGAGGCTGTCTAGGATGCTGCCTACTGGCTTGCTCACAGGCCAGTCTGGTGGGGATACTTTCTCCATTGAGACTCCTTCCTCTCAAATGGCTCTAGTTTATGTCAAGTTTATATAATAGTAGCCAACACAGGTATGTTCCTTCTCTTCAGAACAGAGTATTGTTTTTGTATCTTCTGCAGGGCTGGCTTGGTGGTCATAAATTCTTTTAGCCTGCTTTTATCATGGAAAGTTTTTGTTTCTCCTTCAAGTCTGGAAGATAGTTTTGCTGGGCAAGCTCAGAGATTGGATTTCGTGCTCACGGATTGGTTGGTTTTCCTGCTCAGGAATTGGTTAGTTTTCACGCTGAGTTGGTCAGGGGCAGAGTGTGTTTCTTTGGCTCTGGTTTCAGGGCCAAAGTGTGTTTCTCTTACTGGCTCTGGTTTCAGGGTCAGGCTGCGTTTCTTTGGCTGGCCCTTTTACCCTATAATAATCAACCTAGATGCCAGTTGACAACTGAGTGGATAAAGAAAATGTGAGGGTTGGAGAGATGGCTCAGTGGTTAAAAGCATTTGTTGCGTTTGCAGAGGGTCTAGGCTTAGTTCCCAGCACCCACATAGTCATTTACGACCATCCACAACTTCAGTTTGAGGGGATCTGATACCTCCTTCTGATCTCCACAGACACCAGGAATGAATGCATGCAGGCAAAGCACCCACACATAAAACAAATGTAGAAAAAAGAAAATGTGATGTGCATATACACAATGGATATTTAGTCAGCTGTGAAGAAAATGAAATTATGTCACTTGCAGGAGAACTATCACACTGATTTTATTTTTTTAGTTGCCACAGTAATGCATNTAAGGGTTTGCACTGTATTTCATAGAAGTCTTTAGAATTGAGCTTTAGAGGAATGAGGGGAAATTAAAGAACTGTGGGGACACTTCAGTAGAACAAATACATTTAACCTTGTGAGATGAACATTGTCTTGGTTAGCGTTTTTATTGCCGTGATGAAACACCATGACCAAAAAGCAAGTTTGGGAGGAAAGTGTTTATTTGATTACACTTCCAGATCACAGTCCGTCAGTGGAGGAAGTCAGAACAGGAACTCAAGCAGGGCTGGAACCTAGATTCAGGAGCTGATGCAGAAACATGGAGGTCTGCTGTTTACTGACTTGCTTCCTCTGACTTGCTCGGCCCACCTTTTTATAGAACCCAGTACCACCAGCCCAGGGATGGCACCATCCACATTGGGCTGGACCCTCCCCCATTGACCACTAATTGAAAAAATGCCTTACAGTTGGATCTCATAGAGGCATTTCCTCAACTGAGGCTCTCTCCCCTCTGATGTGTATCAAGTTGGAACACAAAACAAGCCAATACAAACACGGGCAGGTTGCTAAGGGTCAGATTGTTACATACTGAGTCCTGGGTATCGCTAGCAGGTGGTGCTATTGGGAGGTGGTGGAAACAGAGGTTGATGCCTTGGAGTAAATTTTGGCACTGATGTTACTGGGAACTTGGTCCCTTCCTGTTGTTTTTTTTTATTACAGTGATGAAGTTAGCAGCTTAGCTGCACTACAGCTCTGCTCTGCTTCACCAAAGGACGAGACAGTAGACAAAGCAGCCATAGCTGGAATCTTCTGAAACTCAGGCAAAACACCTGTTTCTCACTCTTAGTTTTTTACATTATTATACATTTTCAATGCTGCAACACTTATCAGTGTCTACACTATTATTATAAATCTTTATATAAACCTAAAAATATATTTTAAATAGTACCCATCTAGTGTTATTCTTTTTTTCCCCACCACTATCAATTATTCTTATTCCACCAATTATTTTTTTTGTAATGTGCATATATTTCTACTCCTGTTTGAAATATTTTGTTTATTGATACAAATGTAAAATTATATTTGTCATACTGTATNTATGTTCAACTTTTTAAAGGATATTTTATATATTGAAACATATTTAAGATTATTGTCATATTACATATTGCACTATACATTTCTACCTCTGTTCAAGATATTTTGTGTATTGTCACAATTTAGAGGTCCTGGTCCTTTTACTGTACATTTGTTTATAGACTGTTCACTTTTTTTATATGATGCCTTACTCCTTAGGTTATTTAGGTAGATAAGACTTGCAGATTTATAGTCACCTATGCTTGTCATCTCTATTGTTATGTTAGTTAGGTCATCCAGATTTACAGATACATAGGTCAGATGGAGAGGTAATCTTCGAACACTTCATAAACCTAGAGAATATGGCATTTAAATAACTTAGAATTCTGTTGACATGAGACACAATTGCTTCTGGCAGCACAGATCTGATCCTGAGAGAGTGTTGGGCTTTTAAGAAACTCCATTTGGAAGTTTGTCTTCTTCTTGGCACAAAATGGCCTGTTGGCAAAGAACTGCCCTTACCATGACTGCTGGCAGTATGAATGCTGTCCTTTCTGGACCAGCAAGACAAAAGGAAAAGTAACTACTGAACTCTGCCTATACAGGGTAAGAGGGTCTTTCACCTGTTTCTGAAAATGGTCTGTCAAATATTCTAGGCCTGTAGCCAAATTGGATGTCTCAACAGTGCTGAGAAACTTTAGGTGACTATCCAGGCTGCCAGCTTTCTCTGTCTATTCTTGAAGATTTCCAAAAGTTGCTTGCATACATTTTCCCATTTTCTCAGGTATAATATATTATATTCCTTCTCAGGTCTTTGATGGGGTTGAAGACTAACAGTTACAGATACAATTTTCTTGTATCTTAGCTAGAACATACTAAGTACTAGATTCAGATTCTTCAGGATAGGACAGCTTTTGGAATAATCTCTCTAATATACCATTTACCTATATTATGGACATCTCTGAATTTTAGCATGTGTCTCTTGTTTGATGTTGTTCTTGTTGGTTGTAGTTCCATTTAGCCTAAGTCATTACCCATTATTTCTCCTGGACAATAGTTAATAATCATTCTTATTGTATATAGTTTTGTGTTAGGTTAGAACTTTCTTATTTAGCCAAAATAATTATTATTATTTTTATTATTTTATTATTATTATTTCTTATTAGACAAAAGGGGGAGATGTAGTGGGTAGTTGTTTGAGCCATGCCCTGAAGTATCACCCCTAGTAAGGTACCAGGTAGATGTTACACCTGCCTATGACCTTGAGGTACATGACCCTGGGGTGTGGCCACTGGGGACTCTTAAGACCTAGGATGCACATACATGGCTTTCTCTTTGCTTCACTACCTTGTGGTTTTGGATGTTGATATAGACAAGGACAGATCTCTTCAGAGAACTGCATTCGATCATGCATCACCCTTCCAGGATCCTGAAAGAAATCCCCTTATTCTGTCTTGTGAGTTGACCCCCAAATAAATTCCTTTGATCATTAAATAGACTCCATGGGTTAATCCCAATACAAGAGTGCAATGAGTTTTCAGAACTTCTTTTGTGGATGTACTTAGAACCTACTGAGTGGAATTAGTGTTGCCCACATGTACATGTGTGTCAGACTATCTATTGTAGTATGGGAAACATATACAGGTACCACTCCACAGACACTTCCTAAAGCTTCTCAACTAGGAGTGGACCTTGTGAGTTCCCTCACTATACATGACTGGACTGCAGGTCTTGTGTAGGCCTCCACAGGTGCTGAAAGTTTATCAGTCATGTCCAGAAGACACAGCATTTTGAATTGTCAAAGGATTTTTTTTAGAACATCTAAAGAGATCTGGAGGTCATAGTTGGGGTAATCATTTGTGGGCAGAATCCTCAAAATCTAGTTGTGAACAAAGGTCCTTAGTCCTGGAAGAGACCCAAGGTCTCAACTCCAACAAGCAAATGTGCAATGAATTTTCAGATCTTCTTCTGTAGTTGTATTTAGAATCTACGGAGTGGAATTAGTGTTGCCCACATGTACATGTGTGTCAGGCTATCTACAGGGAAACATACTTGGGTACCACCCCAAAGAAAAGTGTCTTTCTCTTCATACTCATTCCCTTCCTTAAGCTGAGGGCCATGGAAGTATACAGCAGGTGACAACTAGTGTTTGACTTATTGACTCACCAGACATATAACTCCCTGATGGAGAGCCCCACCTGGCAAAGCTGTAGGGTCACTGGCTGTGAAACCATCTGTTTTCTATCTGTAACTTCCTCTGGTGCCGCTGCTATGCCTCACTAATAAGAAGAGCTGTGGGGTTCCTTCCAAGCCCTTTGGTAGTATGTTTTACAACTTTGTGCATACATATCATTGTGGATGATCAGGTTATGATTTCTGTTTGAACTGTATAATTTTGACATATAGAAACAACACTAGGATATTTTACATTACTCAGACTAACATAGGATTCTCAGTCACAAAGATAGCCTTTTACACACACAACTAACTTTATGTTTCAGAGCACATTCAAAGCAGGCTGTTTGCCCCTAGAGACAAATACACCAGGTCATTTTTGCCAAGTGTTGTTTTGCTTATTCAAGGTCAGAGCTTGCAGAAACTTTAGACATAATTTCTAAGTAACTGACTTTTTGCACATAGTCCCAGCCTCAGTTGATGCTACAGGCTCAAGGTTCAGCCAACCATTTACTTACTGTCTGGGATCCCTCAGCAAGTTAGAGCTACATGCATAGGTCAATGTGACATTACTATCCTAAGAGAAACTAGGTGACTTATCTTGTGTTTTGAGAATGGGTAAGGCTCTGAAAATGTAACTTATAATTGTCCAGAGTTTGGCTGNGAGGGAGCAGCAGCAGTGTGGAGAGAGATGGCTGTGTAGAGCTGTGTGGGAGCAGCTGCAGAATGTGAGTGAAGTGTGTGTGTGTGTGTGTGTGTGTGTG
>LZPO01017522.1:33880-57674 GCA_001675575.1 Neotoma lepida | reverse complement strand
TAAAAGGAAGATGTGTGAGTGAGTGTGTGAGAGAGAGCTGTATGTAAGAGCTGCTGCTATGTAGAGGAGCTGTGCCTAGGAGCTGTACAAATTGCTATATGGTGAGAGAGCTATGTAAATGAGATGTTTAGCTGTGGCTGTGTGGAGATTTGTAAGTGTGTGGAGGCAAGGAGGATGAAGCTGTATAGAAAAAAATATGTACAAGAAAAATGTATGTAAAAGAGAGATGTGTAGCCATGTGAAAAGATGCATGTATGTACTCAACAGAGTGATGATATGTAGCTGTGTAGAGACAGAAAGAGTCAGAGACCATTCTGAAGATGAAGTAAAAGAGAAAGTTATCATCAGAAAGTGTGTGTTTTCTTATTTCACCAGTCATAGATAGATTAAAACTTATTCCTAAATACCCTCAGATAGAAAAGTTTCCTATCCCTCGTTACTCCGAGGCATTCCTTTTATTACCCTGAGCTGATTGTGGGAGCTGGTCTCCATGGTCCGCGTTATTTTTCCATTAGTTTGCCTTTTAATATTACATTTTTTTCTTTCATACATAAATGTTTTGTTTTGATCAAATCCAAAATCTTGCTCCCCCCCAACTCTGCTTTGCTCCCTCCCCTCATCCCTCTCCAAAGTTCAGGCCTTCCTTTGATTTTGCTTTTTATTGTTATACAGTTTAATTTGAAATAAGTTTCACTCCCGCTCCTTAGCATCATCAGCAGTGAAGGAGTGTATAAGATTTACGCCTGAATCACCTCTCCTATTTTGTCCCTAGTCTAGCATTCTCACAGTGTTTTCACATGTGCTAAGGCAGAAGTTCAGGTGCAGGTGAGTGACACACTTCTTTATTCATCTCCATCTCTATTAAGATCAGAGATTCTTAGTGTTTTTTTTTTTTTCAGTGCAGAAAAATCTTTCCCACTTTGCTATTGGGTCTCTCTGTGCTGACAGTAATGTCTGGACCCCTCTCCACTTGAAAAAGACACCTTTAATTTCCTGTAAGAATCTTTTTCTTTTGTCCTGGGGCTGGTACCAACATTCTGAGGGATGGGAAGAAAGTTTGATACGATGGTTGAGGGTTCACTTTTGCAAGTTCTTTGCTAACATTTCTGGCTGTGAGCATTTTGAATTGTCAAAGAATTTTTCTTAGAACATCTAAAGAGATATGGAGGTCACAGTTGAGTTAATCATTTATGGACAGAATCCTCAAAAGCTAGCTGTGAACAAAGGTCTTTAGTCCTAGAAGAGACCCAGAGTCTCAACTCTAACAAGCAAAAGTGCAATAAGTTTTCAGATCTTCTTTTGTAGAAGTATTTAGAATCTACTGAGTGGAATTAATGTTGCCTACATGTTACATGTGTGTCAGGCTATTTACTGTAGCTTGGGAAACATGAGCAGGTACCACCCCAAAGAAAACTTTCTCTTCANACTCATTCACTTCCTGAAGCTGAGGGACCATGGAAATATACAACAGGTGACAACTAGTGTTTGACAAGTTGACCCACCAGATATATAACTTCCTGGTGGAGAGCCCTTTCTGACAAAGCTGTAGGGTCATTGGCTGTGGAAACCATCTGTTTTCTATCTTTAACTTACTCAGGTGCCACTGCCATGCCTGCCTAATAAGAACAGTATTACAAACTATCCACATGGATCTATTAAATGGTAACAGAATTTATTAAAATATAAATTGAGGAAATACACTCAGGATTACAGAACCTATTAGACAGCAGAAGTCTTCCTCTGATCTCACCAGGAGTGAATCCACCTCGCAGGCAGGAGCAGGGATAAGGGTCATGTGACTCTTCTCCAACTCCTTAACAGAGGTCACATACAATGGCAGGAAGCACCACCTGCTTTAGGCCTCATAGCCCAAGGTCATGGGCACAACAAATACCACTGCATTTCCCCTTTTTGTCTAAATGAGAAGATTCTAATCTTAATGCAAACTATATACAATAAGAATGATTATCAAGTGTTGTCCAGGAAAACAAACGGTAATAACATAAACAAAAATGGAACTACAACCAACAAGAATAACATCAAACAAGAAAGACATGCTAAATGTCCAGAAATGACCAGAACATAGGTAAATGGCAAATTACTGGGATTACTCCAATAGCTGTCCTATCCTAAAGATTCTGACTCTAGTATTAATATGTTCTAGCTAAGATACAAGAAGACAGCCGGGCGGTGGTGGCACACGCCTTTAATCCCAGCACTCGGGAGGCAGAGGTAGGCGGATCTCTGTGATTTCGAGGCCAGCCCGGGCTACCAAGTGAGTACCAGGAAAGGTGCAAAGCTATACAGAGAAACCCTGCCTTGAAAAAAAAAAACCACAAAAAAAAAGATACAAGAAGACTGTAACTCTAACTACGTAGTCTTCACCTCCATCAAAGACTTGAGAAAGAACATAATACCTGAGAAAAAAACAGGAGATGGATGCAAGCAACTTTTGGGAATTTTGTAATAGTAGATGGAGACAATTGGAAGCCTGGATAGTCACCTAACTTTTCTCAGCATCTTTGGTGCATTCAAATTGGCTACAGGTCTAGAGTATCTGACAGATCATTTTCAGAAGCAGGTATTTTGATAGACTATCTTACTCTGTCTTGGCAGAGTTTAGTAGTTGCTTTTTCTTGTGTCCCGCTCATTCAGATGGTTCAGTATATGTACTGTCAGCAGTCGAGACAAGGGCATTTCTTTGTCCAGTAGACCATTTTGTTCCAAGAAGAAGACAAACTTCCAAACAGAAATGTCTCAGAAGCCCAACATTCTCTCAGGATCAGATCAGTGCTGCCAGGGGAAATTGTGTCTCACACACACAGAATTCTGAGTTATCAAAACATTTAAATGCCATATTCTTTAGGTCTATGAAGTGTTTGAAGATTACCTATCCATCTGACATATGTTTCTGTAAGTCTGGAGACCCTAACTAACGTAACTACAGAAATGACAAGCATGAGTGACTATAGCTTAGTAAGTCTTCTCTACTAAAATAACTTAAGGACTAAGGCCTCACATTAACAAGATAAACAGTCTGTAAGCAGATATACCATATAAGGACAATGACCTCAAAATTGTGACAATACACAAAATAACTTGAAGAGAGGTAGGAATATATATCACAATATGCAATATGACAACAATCCTAAACATGTATCAATATATAAAATATCCTAAACAGAGGTAGAACATACATACAGTATGACAAATATATTACATTTGTATCAATATACAAAATATTTCAAACAGGAGTAGGAATATGTGTACAATACAACAAATAGAGTTTTGTATTTGTATCACTATACAAATTATCTTAAGTAGGAATATAAGAATACTTTACATTTGTATCAATATACAAGAATCCATATCAGTGCAAATTATCTAAGGCTGATATTTTAGTGAATGTTTACCATTAATACAATAATCTTAATATCCTATACCTATCCATTCCCCTTTTTCTTTTCTAAAAGAGAATACTGAGTCCAATATTTTCTTTCATTCCCAACCCTATAACCATTATCCATAACCCTGAGAAACATGAAAACCTTTGGGAAAAAGCATATCATTTTCTTAGAATTGCTTCCTGCTGTTTAGGGGGTGACAGTATCTCTGTGGGGTCCTGTAAGAAAGCTTAGATTGTTAGGTCTCGATAGGGTTACCCATAAAGTCTGAAGCCAGTCTCTGAAATGGATAAGATTGTCTGAGATTCTGGCTAGAAGTGGATTATGATGAACCATCACATCTTAGAACTGTCCTGAAGAGTTTTCAGCCCAAAGCTGATTATTGAGTAATGTTCTTAGGTACCAGAGTCATTGTTGTGGGGCCCCATCTTCCTTCTGAAAACTTCAGAGATTGCTATTGGGAAGATAATTTATTTTCACTCTGGAAAACTTAACATTATTAATATCAAAATGGAAAGTTTGGATTTATACTGGATAGAGAAGGAATTCTTCAAAGGAAAGAAAAAGCATAGAAAGAAATAGAGTCTGGATGACAATAGTCCTTAAATTATTGGTTTTCTTCTGTCCCACACCAGGTGGCTCTTGTGACATGAGACAGAATCTCTTAACCTTTATTTTTAGCAACATTTTTGGGTTTAGAGAAGGAGAGAGCCACATTACAACTCCAAAGCCAGCTTTATTTATAATTGAATAGGGACCACAACTATTTTAGAGTTAAAGAGATATTGATGTTAGGCAGTGAGATATTACCCTGTAGAGTATATTGGTACCAATAGATTCCTTTCCTTCCGTTGTACACATCTGGGTATCTAAGGCCTTCTGGTTTCTGGAAGATGGGTGTTTCTATTATCTTGTAAAGACAGAAAACAGAACCCTGCCCCTTGCTTGTCAAATTTTTCTTACAACTTGTAGAGATGTCACATCAGCAGATGACATCTCTACATCAAGGGGTTTCTCCTGTTTGAGTTGAATTTTTATTAATTTTGTTGGTATCCATAGCTTTTCTTCTCCTGTTGAAACAAAAACAAAACCCCTTCCCCAATGTAGGACATATCATGGTTTCCATTCTGAGGTCAACACACCTTTGAAATAAACTGGTTGGTTTAGCTCAGAAGTTTTTTCTGTTGTCCAATGTCTCTTTGCAGCTGTTGTTCCTTTCTCATCAGCATTGAGAAAATTCAAGGCTAATAAAGCATTATGCAATCTATTTCTAGGAGTCATTATTACCTGTTGCTGTTTATTTATTTAGCATATCCTTTAAAGTTAAACTGGATCTTTCTATGACTGCTTGGCTTGTGGGATTGTGTGGTGTACCTGTAACATGCTTTATATTGTAATAAGAAAAAATTGTCTCATTCATTTGAGACATATGCTGGTGCATTGTCAGTCTTAATTTGTTCAGGTATTTCCGTGATGGCCATAACTTCTAATAGGTGTGTAATCACAGAATCAGCCTTTTCAGAACTCATAGGAGTTGCCCACTGAAGTCCTGAATAGGTGTGAATGGCATGGTGTACATACATACTTTAATTTTCCAAATTCTGTGAAATGAAACACATCCATCTGCCAAATTTCATTTCTTTGTATACCTTTTGGATTGCTTCCAGCGGGTAATGGAGTTTGGTTATAAAAGGAATAAGTAGGAGTTTTTTGATGGAGAAATTCTTCTTCAAGCCTTTGCTATTTACATGGTATTTCTTATGAAATTTTGAGGTTTCTAGCATGTTACCTATTAGTAACTGATCCAGCATTTCCTTGTGCTAGAGGTCCTGGCAGACCTGTACGGGATCTGATGTGTTTTATATATATAGGATGTTCCCTATTTCTGATGTTTTCCTGTAATTGTATGAACAATGAAGTTAATTCTGCATTATCAGGAATAAATTCAGCAGTTTCAATGTAAAACAACTCTCTGCATATTGAGAGTCAGTGAATATATTGAGGGGTTCTTGTGAAATCCACCAGTACCATAAGAATGGCATATAGTTCTGATTTTTGTATTGAGTTGTATGGACTTTGAACCACTTTACTTAACTCTCCTGATTTGTATCCTGCTTTCCCTGATTTAGTTGCATCAGTATAGAATGTGGGGACTTCAGAAATTGGCTTTTGTCATACAATGTGAGGAAGGACCCATTCAGTCATCTTTATGAATTCTATTCTCTTGCTTTAGGGATAACAGCTGTTAATCTCTCCCAAAAAGTCACTGCAGACTCTCTGCCAGTATTCGTTATCTTTCCATACTGAGGAAATTTCCTCACTAGTTAAAGGTACTACAATTTCTGCTGGGTCCATTCCTGTCAATTGGTGAATTCTTAATTTCCTTTTTGAATCAAATCAGAGGTCTTTTCTACATAAGTCTTTAACTTCTTACTTGGTTTACATGGTAGAAATATCTATTCTAATATAATATCTTCCTTCTGCATCAAAATTCCTGTGGGAGAATGTCTGGAGGGTAGTATGACCAGAATGCAGTTAAATTCTAGATTCACACGATCCACATGCACTTCTCACATTTCTTTTCTACTAGAATTATCAGCTTTGGCCGATAATAATATTGGATTATTTAAGTCCTTGTCACCCTTTTAGAGTATTAGTCAACATTTTTAGTCCATCTTTAGATATTCCAATGATACCCTGTGAGTTGGAAATGCTTCCTAACAATTTTTGAAAATCATTAAGAGTCTTCAATCAATCCCTCCTGAGTTGTAACTTTATAGCTCTATCTTATGTCCTAAGTAATTAATAGAATCTCCTCTTTGTATTTTTTCAGGAGTAATTTTTATTCCCTAGCAAGGCAAAACCTTTTTTTTTTTTACTTCTTCAAACATGCTTTCTAAGGTACTTAACTTTGGATCCGCTAATAAGATATCATCCATATAATGATAAATTATGGATTGTGGAAATTTCACATGAATTATTTCCAATTTGCTCAAAATATTGGCACAAGGTAGGGCCATTTAACATTCCCTGTGGGAGGACCTTCCATTAATATCTCTTGACTGATTGGGAATTGTTATAATTAGGTACTGTGAAGGCAAATTTTTCTCTATCATTTTCTTGTAAATACATGGTAAAGAAACAGTCTTTTAAGTCACAACTAATTATAGGCCATTCTTTGGGTAGCAGAGAGGGCAAGGGCATCCCAGTCTGTAGGGAGCCCATAGGCTGAATTACTTTATTAATATCTCTCAGATCTGTCAGCATTCTCCAATTACTGGACTTTTTTCTAATAACAAATACAGGAGAATTCCAAGGGCTGGTAGGTTCTTCAATGTGTTGAGCATTTAACTGCTCTTGAACCAACTGTTTTAAAGCTTGTAGCTTCTCTGTTGTCAAAGGCCATTGTCCAACCCAGACAGCTTCATCAGTTAGCCATTTTAAAAGTAGGGATGTTGGTATTTCTGAGAGTTCAACAGCAGTTGTACTCTTTTTATGTACAGCCTGAATGGTTGGTGGTTGTTTCTTATAGTATGTTATAATATTATTCCTATAAACATGCAATGGTCTGTATTCCCGTTCTGAGATTGTAAGAATTTTAGTCTGGGTATTCCACTGCTGTAACAGATCTCAACCCAAAAGATTCACTGCTACATTTGCCACATATGGTTTCAGCCTTCTTCTCTGTCCTTCTGGTCCTATGCATTAAAGCCATCTTGAAGTCTGTTTTACCTGAGATAGGGTTCCAGTCCCTAGAAACTGGACATCTACCTCTTGAAGAGGCCAATTCAGATGCCATGATTTTGGTGTAATTATAGTCACATCCACACCTGTGTCTACCAAGCCTTCTAGAACAATGCTGTTAATTGGAAGTCTGAGCTTTGGTCTTTTTTCATTTATGGAAATCTGCCAAAATATTCATTTTATTGTGTTCTTTGAAACAACTGATTCATCTATCAGAGCTGTTCTACCATCCAGTGCAGTATTGTTCTTTACATTAGACATTGGGTTATCTAATTGTCCTGGAGAGGAATTTCCTCCACAATGGTTGAAAATGTTTGAATCACGTTCTATTTGTGGGCCTGCAAGAGGCCCTCTGAGGCATTTCCCACTGGTAAAACGATGCCTTGTATGTCTATTTTTGATCTGCACTCATTGGTCCAATGTTAGCTTTTGCCACATTTTCTACATAATCTAGAAGGTTGAGGTCTCCCATTTGGGTTATTTCTAGGGGGAGTATTGCTTCTAGGAGCAACCTGTATACAATTTCTACTTATATTACCTGATGTACCACATTTAAAACATTTGGTACCCTGAGGCCTTCTTCCACATCTGGAAATTGCCTCTCCTATCCGAGCCTCATTGCTATAGTTAAGAGACTCAAAACCATTAATATACTGAATCCATTCTTCTAAAGAAGATGATCTAATAATCTTAAATGGTGTAAGAATTCTTTTGCATTCTGTATTAACATTGTTAAGTGCCGAGGACTCAGTTAATACTTGTCCTAATTCTTTATCTGACACAGCTTTTTTTTTTATAGCTGTGGTCAGCCTTTGTAAAAAATCAGNAAAAGGTTCTTATGGTCCTTGGAATATCTTTGTGTATAACTCAATTGGTTTTTCTGGCTCTGAAATTTTTTTCCAAGCATTTAGTGCTGCTGTACAGTATAGGGATATTGTATGCTCATCATAAGTAGCTTGTACATTTCTATCAGTGAAATGTCCCTCACCAAGAATCTAATCTTGGGAGATCTCAAAACCTCTGGTCTTACCCTGTTGTTCTACAACCCTCACTTCCTCTCTCAACCAGCTTTTCCTTTGTGACTGCTGACTATATTCTATAACAACCGAGTAACTGATTCCAGTCATTTGATACGATTCTATTTGTGGTAGACCAAGTATGTAACATCTGTTTTACATATGTTGAGTGTATACCATAGGTGACCACTGCTTCTTTAATGTTTTTTAAGTCTCTCATAGGAATAGATTGTAACATATTTTCCACATATGGCTCAGGATGTCTATCATCTGCTGGCCTCTCACAGATGATGACAGGATAGGCCATTGTATGAGAGCCATCAGAGATGTTATAACTTGTATGGCCTTGCTCTTCTGACTATTAAGTCCCTTGTCATCTTTACAGAGAGTTTCTTCTAGGGCTTGCAGACAAGCACCTAGGTTCTGTTCCAATGAATGAACCTCCTCTGTTGTAAGAGATTCCAGATATTTTATGGAATCATGCAACCTTTTATGTTCTTTTGTAACACATGATTCCATAGACCTTATTTTATCAGTGAATGGTAATCTTTCTTCCTTATAAAGTGTCTGAGTAGTGACAACTTCACCCTGGAGAGCTATTTTTCTATCCATTAAGTATTCATATTTATTATCAATAAAATCAAATCTGTTTGTATATTTATTATTATTGGACTGAAGTTCTTGTAGTAAGTTAGCAGATTCTAAACTAAGGAGCCTGTTATATNAGTCTTTATTACTACCTTGCAAATTCTTGGTAGCAGATTACAGAGAAAGAACCTTTTTGTGTAAGTCTTCAATGCTACCTTGTAAAGCCTGTATGAGTCCCAACAATGACTCATCTTTGTTATTATTATTACACCAGTATTTCAATACTATGTGAATTATTATTGTAAATGCCAAAATGGTGTGTATTATATACATCCCAGGAAGGTCATATATGTCCAGTAAATTTCATCCATCATACAAGCAAAAAGGTTTTTAAATCCTTGTGAAGTAATATTTTCCACAATGTTTTGAGAAATATTCAAAATTTGTAAAGAAAATTTTATTAATTTGCTTATTTATTAATCAATTTTAAGGTGTAAAATTATCAAGTACTCTTGTCTGGAACGAAATTCTTGCTTGTTTGTGGTTTAGTCCTTGTGATGGTTTTTTAGGTGTAGTAGTGCTGTTTGGACAGCAGGTGTCAGCAGTGTAGCACTAAAGCAGGTCTAGTGCAAGCTGACTGAGGTTCCTGAATGGTTTCTGTGAATTAAACACTTACCCAGGTAACCCCTGAGCACTAGGTCGGGTTGCTGGTACCATAAGTGATTGTATACAACAATGAGGCAATACATCAATGAGCTGGAAGCACACAGGTATGGTCACACACCTGGCAGGAGCCACCTGTCTGGTTGGTGCTATAGGGCTAGTGGATGGCTGGCGGAGCATGTGGCACTAGGACCAGACTCAGACGGAGTGGTGGCAGCTGATGTTTGGGGGTGGGGGCAGGTGTGCTCTCAAGGGCAGAGCGCAGAGTCCCAGGGTGTCCTACAATCGGCAGCTGCTACACTGAACAATTTTAAAAGTAAAGGAACAGTCTGTGCGTAATCTCTAAACAGGCAGGGAACTGTGACCCAATCCTGACACTAAAAGCACAAAACTAGAAAGGTGTCTAGTGCTGCCTTGTCAGTCACTTGGCCAGAGAGTGGTTGACTCACACACAGTAAGCTATCTGGTCTACAGGCTCCCTGTGGGGCTGCTGTATGCAGCTGGTCACTTGAGAAGGAGTCAGGCCCTTCCTGAGGGGTTTGGGCTACATGGGCTCAGCAAGGCAGAGAAACTCACCAGCAGCCACCCATGTACTTTAGGATTTGGTCATGCCTATAGCCCCAGTAGGGATGCTAGGGACTCAAATTGGCTCTGGGGTGCTAGTGTGGCTAACCTGCAGCAAGCACACAAGCCTCTGCATCAACCTGCTGCTGCTGCCACAGAGGCTGTGGGCAGGAACTACAGGGAGTGTGGGGTCTTTTTGTTATGTGGGTACCACTTATTATGATTAATCCACTTGAGTCTATTAAATGGATAACAGAATTTATTAAGATATAAATTGAGGAAATACACTCACAATTACAGAACAGAGTAGACAGCAAAAGTCATCCTCTAATCTGACTGGGAGCGAGTCTGCCTTGCAGGAGCTGGGAGAAGGGGTATGACTTCTCCATTTCCTTATAAGAGGTCATGTACAAAGGCAGGAAGCACCTCCTCCTTTAGACCATATAGCCCAAGGTCATGGGTGGAGCAAATACCATTACATCTACATATGGTAAAGATGGATCTATCCATCCCACATTTTGCATTGTATTTTTTCTTCTTGGAGCATACTATATCCTACCAGTGATTCTATGCTTGGTGTCCAGGAAACTTATTCTCAATGGTTGGCACTATATGTGTATTCCTGAGACTATTCTGTGTATGAATGCCTTATTTTCCTATCCAGAACTATGAGATATGGTTAATGTTTCCAGTGTTGTTCTCTCATATGTACCTAACTACCTCCACTGATTCAGAAAAGTTCCCAGGGTTGGGAGCTGCAGTTAGTAATTCCAGATAAGAGATTTGAGAAGCATTAACCCCCTGCTGAATCTTAGGGGAAAATATTCAAGAATTCATAATTTCCAGGGAAAATTACAGCTATTGCATGTATGACTGACAAAGTAAAACTAAAAACAACCCAAAGAATCACTAATAATAAGAGGGAAATGAGCCTGAAAGCTGCACAAATTTTGTAAATTCCTACACTGTCCTGTGGACTACTGGTCCTTGCCAAGTGAGAGTCTGTTTCACAGGTGCCTTTCCTCAAGAAAACCCATTGGACAGGTAGTCATATGCTGATCTGAGACTAGGCTGCAGGTTCCCAACAGATAAATGGATTAAGAAATGGAATAAAGGGAATGGTAACTCAGGGTAAGATGCTAAGTTTCCAACTTGTGAAAAGAAATTAAAGAAAAACTTAGAGACAGATGTGACCATACTTGTCTTAAATCCCAGCACTGAGAAGGCAGAGGCTGGCAGAACTGTGAATTTGAGGCCTGCCTGATCTATAGAGGTTAGGCAGTGAAGAAAACCACAGAAAACAGAAAGTTGCTGAAGATGTAATTGAGCAAGGAGAGCATGTTCTAGCCACAGCAAATAGCAGAGCTTGGAAGCTTTGGCCACATGGTTCTGGTTTAGAGTCAAAGATAGAAGAAAATGGATATGGAATTTGCCTCTGTGTTTAAGGAACCAGGTGTGTGTCAGGGATGTCCCTGTGTGGAGGCCCAGAGAGGGCATTTGGTGAAGCTTTGAAGGTGAACCCTGGTTTGCCTTGGAGACCCTAAAATTCTGGAGATGGCAAAACCATGGGATACTTGCTGAGGAGAGCTGCTAACAGGAAGTGGAACCAGCCAAGGAGAAAGAAGTATGTTGCAGTCAACAAAACTGAAATGAGTTGGAGATCTGAAGAGATCCTTGAAATCAGACATGGAGATGTACAGTTTGGAGTTTGCCCAGCTAGTTTTAGGTCTTGCTTTGGTCCAGTATTTCCTCATTATGCCCCCTTCCCTACATTTTAGAATGATATGTATACTGTGTCATTATATGTTGGAAGTATGTGATCTGCTTTTGGGTTTTTATTTTAATGGCGATTAAGAGATCACATGAATCTTAGGAGAGACTTTGAACTTTAGACTTTTAAATAAGTTTGAGACTATGGGGAATTTTGAAGTTGTACTAAATGCATTTTTACATTATGTTATGGCTATAATCCTTTGGGGGCCAGAGAGTAGAATGTAGTGGTTTGAAAGAAAATGGCCACCAAATGGAGTGGCATACTTAGGAGGTATGGCATTTTGGAGTAGATATGGTCTTGTTTGAAGAAGTGTGTCACTTTTGGAGATGGGCCTTGAGGTCTCATATATGCTCAAGCCATGCCCAGTGAGACAGCACACTTCTTGTTGCCTGCAAGATGTAGGACTCTCAGTTACCTTTCCAGCACCATGTCTGCCTGCATGCCACTATGTTCTACCCTGATGATAATGGACTCAACCTCTGAACTGTAAGTGAACTGCTACAATTAAGTGTTTTCCTTTATAAGAGTTGTCATAGTTATTGTGTCTCTTCACAGCAATAGAAACCCTAAGACACTCATGGAATTTATTCGGTATCTTTCCCTCTCATTGGCTCACTGGAACCTTGTGCATCAAACACTTATCTATGCCCTCCTGTTTGTGGTCCTTTTCACTTATGCTACTTCTGAAGAATGTCTTTTCTTCTTGTGTGCTCTATCTCCCAACTGGTTCCTGTCTGTGATCATGCAGCTCTGTTTGCTGCCACCTGACATCCTCTTGCTGCCAGGCTGGGGCAGTGTGGGTGTCACGGGCATGTAGTGCTCACAGGCACAAAAACCCCTGCTTGCTGTGCTGCTGCAGCTGAACCCAGAATTTCTTATCTCTAGACCATTTTTGTTCTCTGCTTGCTCTTACCCAGATAAGTTTTATTAGGGTACACAATATTTTGGGGGACACAATATAATCATATTTCCCCTTTTTTGTCTAAAATAATAAAAGAAGGTTATAATTAATACAAGAAAAACTATATCCAATAAATATATACAATATATAAAGTCAAGTATTACATTAACAATGTCTAGTCTATTAACATTTGACAGATTCAGACAAAAAACTCCATTATATATATTAACAATGTCCAGTCCATTAACATTTGACAAATTCAGACAAAAAAATTCATTATTTATCCTGTTTTAGTGAGTCCAATCCAAAATCCCTTCTACTGAGCACTGGATTCAGTTTTACATGGATTCAAGTGTCTTTGGAGTATAGATAATATTTAAGTATTGTTTTATGCTGTTCTACTTTATTACACAGGTGGCTCTGGGGTTGGATTATGGCTGAGCTATCCTGACCCAAGCATGCTTGTTAAAATTTTTTCTCCATAATCTCTGTACTAAGTTAAAAGGCCAGCTGACTGTAGGATAGAAAGAGTGAGAACAAAACAGAACAAAAAATACAGCATGGGGAAAGACACTATTTGTTTTAAAACAATCAAAATATAAGCTTTCTNTACCTTAAGATTTGTAAGCTTATTGAATATGGTTAAAATCTTTAAAAACCAGAAACAAATAAAAACAAAAATNAGCTGATGCCAGCATTTTCTGAATTCCTGTGGCTGTCTGAGTTTTGCAGTTTTCTGTTTAATAGCCCCTAGGTTATAGATACACACAGTATTTTACAGCTCAATAACTTTATAGAAAATACTTACTAAGCTTTTCACATTGTCTGCCTCCTGCAGATATATGTAAAATAACTGGATATAGATGAAAATAAATCCTTCTGTCTAAAACCTCTCAGTAGTGACCCAGACATGCCTGCTTAAAATAATGAGATAAACTTGTTAAAAGTTAATGATCCTTTAAAAAGAAGGAGGTTGAGAAGGTCACTGGGCCCTTACCTAACTATCCAGTTGCTCCTCCAATATTGTCATATGCAATTAGGCTCTCATTGTGTGAGGTCTCTGTGTTTTCNCAAGAAACTAAGGAATACAAGCTAAAAACTAAGAGTAAGATTGGGGTCCACTTATGCAGCAGTGGGAAAGCTGATGTGTGTGTGTGTGTGTGTGTGTGTGTGTGTGTGTGTGTGTGTAAAAGCTCCAGCTATTGTCTAAAATCCCCTTAGGAAAATCTAGTTAAAGCAAAAGATAAATTCATTTGTTACTGTGTGGTTCACATTATTTGAATTTTTAAATCAAAAGTGATGGTTAAAGGTATTTAACATGTATTTAGTTCTTTGACATCTACCCCCCTTTGTTGATTCTTATTTACAAAATCATTTCCCTATTCAAGGTCAGAATATTCAAAACTATTCTTGAAATATAAAATTTCTTTCAAAATCCTGGTCATAGTTAAGGTTTTATTGCTTTGAAGAGACATCATGAGCATGTCAGCTCTTATAAAAGAAAACATCTAATTGTGGCNTACAGTTTCAGAGATTTAGTCCACTATCATCATGGCAGGAAGTCTGGTGGCATGCAGGCAACCATGGTGATGAAGAGGTAGCTGGGTATTCTACATCTTGATTCACAGGAAGCAGGAAGACTAAGACACTTTGAGCTTCTGAGACTTCAAAACCTACCCCTAATGACATACTTATTCCAACAAAGTCACACCTTCTCCAACAAGGTCACACCTCCCCATACTGCCAGTCCCTATGAGCCTATGGGGACATTTTCATTCAAACTACCAAAATCTGTGAGACCATTTCATCTGTGCAAGGAGCTGGTCATAAGATTCCCAGGGAAAATGCTAGAGTAAAACTTGTGGCAAAAAGGTTAATATCTAAAAATCTGTACGTTGGTAAACTTAATTTGCTACTGGATCCTTATATGTATCTTGAAATCAGCTCTTGCTATCTTGGCCANCCCATGACTTGAGGCCCATGCTACAAGATGACACCTGTGTCTGACACTGCCTCGAGGGCCAGGAATCAGATGCTAGACAGCTCAGAGACCTAAGATAGAACCAAACTACACTCATAGACCAGTTCCTAGCCCAGTTGTTATCAGAGGGCTATTATCCAACAACTGATAGGAGCAGATGCAGAGACACACAGTCAAACACTAGGCATAGCCAGGAGAATCCCACAGAAGAAAGGAAGGAAGTATGGTATTAGCCTGAGGCATCTGGGACACCAAGAGAACATGACCCACAGAATCAACTAAGCAGGGTTCATAGAGGGTCACAGAGACTGAAGTGCCAATTGTGGAACCTTTATAGGTCTGAGCTAGGTCCTCTGCATATACTTTACGGTTGTGAGCTTGGTGTTCTTGTGGGACTCCCAACATTGGGAGTGGGTTGTGTCTCTGACCCTTTTGTCTGTGCCTGAGTCTCTTTTGCTCCTATTGGGTTACCTCATCCAGACTTGATCTGATGATTTGTGCCCAGTGTTATTGTGTCTTGTTTGGTGGATATCTCTGGGATGCCTGCTCTTGTTTTTTGAAGGGAAATAGAGAAGGAGCTCATATGGGGGAGGGGAGATGGGGGAAGGAATTGGGAGGAGTGGAGGCATTCAGGATTGTGGTGATATTTTATTTGTGCTCTAATTAATAAAGCTTACCTGGAGATCCAAGAAAAAAAGCCAGCCATTATATTAAACAAAGTCAGGCAATAGTAGCACATGCCTTTAATTCTATCATTTTGGGTCTGGGATCTGTCTGGATCTCTGTGAGTTCAAGGCCACACTGGGGAACAGACCCAGGCATGGTGGCACATGCCTTTAATCACAGCACCAACCATAGAGGTCTGGAGGTCTGTACAGACATATAGGAAGTGGAAGAGCTGGGCAGGAAGAGGAAGTGATATAGCTGGGCTGAGAGAGCAAATGAGAGAACAGAACAGAAAGGCATATAGGCATGAGTATATAGGAAGAAGCTCTTGTTGGAAGCTGTGGACTTGGTGAGGTGAGATCAGCTGTGGATTTCCCTATTTCCCTGATCTCTCAGGTTTTCACCCCTATATTTGGATCCATGTTTTTATTTAATAAGACCACTTAGCAATTGGTCTACATAGGATGCAATGTGTAAGTGAAGAATTAAAGTTTTAAAAGACTAAGGAGAGAACAACATGTCTTCAAGATTGCCTTAGTCAGTATTCTATTGCTCTGAGGAGACAGCATGACTGGCTGTGATAACTCTTGATAAAAGAAAGCATTTAATTTGGGCTTCCCTAGAGTTTCAGTGATTTAGTCTATTATCCTCATGGTTGGGAGCATGCTAACATGCAGGCAGATATGGTAGCTGAGAGTTTTGTATTCAGACCCACAGTCAGCTGGAAGAGAGAACCACTGGGTTTGACTTGGGCTTCTGAAACTCAAAGCCCACCCCTAGTGACACACTTACTCCAACCAGGCCAAAGCTCCTAATCCTTTCAAGTAGTGACACTCTAAACATTTGAATATTTTTACCTATGGGGGTCATTCTTATTCAAACTATAAAAAGTTATTTTAGATTAAGGTAGATTTTCATATGATGATTTTTACCCAAAAAATAAACATTTTAGAACAAAAACAATGTATGTCTAATAAATAAAATATATTTGATAAATAAGCTTTATAAATTCATAAGTTCAACTCTTGTTAATAACTAACTTAAAAATATATTTCTAGCCTCTTTGTCTTGCTAACTTTGTTAAGCTTTAGATAACTGGAATAAACTGAGTCTTACTAGTCACTGTAATATTCTGTAACGGTGCAGTAGAAAAGAATCAGGGAAATAACATTCCCGGGCTCTTTGTCTGCAACATTTATGGTTTTGTAATGTTCTCTGTCCCTCTATGGACTGTATTTATGATTTCACGTTTCATTTTACTGCTAGAGGATTTTCAATTAAATCTTCAATTCATTTTTCTTTTCTTATTAAGAAATTTTTAATTCATTTTACATACCAACCATAGATCCTCTCCCCTCCCTCCTCCAACCCCCCAGACTTCCCCCCAATCCCAACCCCCATTCCCACATCCTCCAAGGCAAGGCCTCCCGTGCAGAGTCAGTTGAGCCTGATACACTCAGTTGAGGCAGGTCCAAGCCTCTCCCCCTGGACCAAGGCTGTGTAGGGTGTCCCACCATAGGCAGTGGGCTCCAAAAAGCCTGCTCATGTCCCAGGGATGGATCCTGATCCCACTGCCAGGGGGCCCCTTAAGAAGATCAAGCTACATAACTGTCTTGCCTATGCAGAGGGCCTAGTCTAGTCCCATGGGGGCTCCACAGCTATTGACCCACAGTTCATAAGTTCCCACTAGTTTGGTTTGGTTGTCTCTGTGTGTTTCCCCATCATGATCTTGATGCTCCTTGCTCATAGAATCCCTCTTCTTTCTCTTTGACTGGACTCCTGGAGCTCGGCCTGGTGCTTGGCTGTGGATATCTATATCTGCATCCATCTCAATTCAATTTTTAATGCTAAACTTTAACAGAGATTAAATTGTAAAATCCTAATCCTGTAAAATCTACTAACTTGTTGTCAACTGTTAAAGATAATTAATACATGTAAGTTAATGGCCAGTCACCTTATAAATGATCAAATTCCTTTATTGCTCAAAAAATGTTTGTAATCATGCTAAGTACAAAATTCATTTTTAGGGATAAGGCTATTAATCCTCCTGAATACATTTTCAAGGTTAAGCAGAAAGGAAGTAACTAAAAACAAGTAAAATAAACTAAATGTTGGCCCTTAAACTCTTCAGAGATCTGCTGAATATGGCATTAAAAATGTTCAGTAAAAAGGGCTTCCCAGGATAAACAAAACTGTCAGACCCTAGATGAGATCCCAAGATCTCATCCATGGAAGACAATAAGGCACAAACAACTCCATCTGTATTGGTGTAATGCAAAACACTGGGCAAAGAAGTACCCCATGACTTGTCTGCTACCTGAATCCTGCCCAAACTGTGCACCAGCAGGACACAGGAGAATTGATTGCCTTTCTTTGCCTTGCAAAGGTAAGCAAGCCTCTCAAGTTCTTCATCCACAGGGAAATCTTTCATAAAGTCTGTGTCTGGCAGTTGAATGCTAATGCTGCCCTGTATAGGAGCAGACGATGTAATGCTGTCCTTTGTGACCACTGAAGACTGACAGCCTTTGTCCCCAAGACCACCACGAAGGCATCTAGATAGCAGAGAAGTCTCTGTCATTTTAATTGATAAGGAGGCCATTCAGAACACTTCCTGCTCAAATTTATTCTTCTCAGATCTCTGATGATGTTGATGTTATCTTATAAAATTAATGGAAAAATGAGGGTATTTCAAGACAAACTCAAATCAAGGTGATTCATGACAACCAAGCCAACACTGCAGAAAATTCTTAGCGGAATGATTTTCAGGGAGGAAGAAGAAAGGTAGCTTTTTCATGTGAATATATGCATGCGTACACAGATAGAGAAACTATATTCGGGAAAGAAGCAGCTATGCCCAACATAGAAACTCAGCAAACCCTAAAAATTAATATTGGAAAAAGAAAAGAAATTTTAATTGTTCAGAGCCAGGCCAGTCCAATCTTTTCTCAGAAGACACAATGGAAGGACAAATGCAATGATAGTTCTGTGTCCTTGTCCAGGGGCAGACTTGGAAGTTTCCAGTCTGGAGCTGGAATTATCAGTCCCAAGGCTGCTGTGTGATTCATCTGTGACATACTCAAGATACCCCATGATCCTTTTGCACAGTATTGCTCAATTAATTTCAGGCTAAATTCATCTCATTGTGTGATAGCTGATTCTGTCCCATTTCTCCCTTGCAAACAGTATATAAGATGCTGTGCTTTCAATAAACTCACAGACATTAGTCATCAGTTCTTATAGACTTCCTGATTCCAGCTTTCTATCTTCTTTATATTCATATCTGTGGTCCCCCTCCCCCTGACACCTTGTTATTTGGGACCCGTAGTTTTTCAGGTTCAGGTCAATCAGCCATCCAGCTACACAGAAACTCACCTAACAAATTGATAGGAAATAGCAACCCTTTCTATAATAAACTTAAATGTAATTAGCCTAAATGCCCCACTAAATAGTCACAGACTAATTGACAGAAGTTTAAAAAAAAACAAGAACAACTGTTTGTTGTCTCCAAGAAGTACATGTACTTTAGTATCCAGCAATGATACTAAAAAACTTAACATCAGAGGATGGAAAACCAACCAACCAACCAATACAATTTGTAAACAAGCATGTATAGCTTCAAACCAAAATGAATTAGAAGAAATGAAAAGAGACATCAGTATTAATAAGAGGAACAATTAATCAAGAAAATATAAAAGTTTTAAGCTTTTAAACCCCAAATATTGGCACCTTTGATTTCATAAAATGAACATTAAAATGACATAAAAGATCATAGGGGTTTCAAACCAGTAATACTGCTGTTTTTAAAATACTCAATTATCAAATTTACATAGGTCTTTCAAACTATAAAGAACTGGAAACTTCAGAGCTAAACTATACTTTATATGAACTTGACTTAACACATATATACAGAATTTCACCGGACAGATAGATACTACAGATTTTTCTCAGCAGTAAATGGAACCTTCTCCAGTATTGATCACATCATAGGACACAATTTGAATCTAACAAAAAATTGAGTTAATTTCTTGTCTCTTATCAAAATGTAATGCAATTAAACTACAAATCAACCATAAGAGAAACTACAGAAACCATGAAACACTTGGATACTAAACAGCACAGTTTTGAATGAACAGTGGGTTTCCAAGAAATAAAGCAGAGGAAATTTAAAAATTCCTAGAGACAAATGAAAATGATAACATATCCTATCAGAACCTCTGGGATGCAGGCAAAGCAGTCCTAAGAAGAAAGTTTATAGCAATAAGTGTTCATATGGAAATCTGGGATGTATCAAATAAATAACTCAGTGATGCACCTCATGGCTCTTCAAAAACAATAGGCAGCCAATTCTAAACACTTTCCATGGCAAGAAAATATAAAGACTAGGGAATAAATTAGTGAAGTTGAGATTAAATGAAAAATATACAAAGCCAAAGAGTTTGTTCTTTGAAAAAGTTAGTAAAATTGACAAACCCTTAGCTAATCTGACAAGAAGAAAGAGCAAGAAGATGAAAAGTAATAAAATTAGAGCTTAAAAGGGTGTCATTGCAACTGACTCCAGTGAAATATAGAACATCATTAGAAATGATTGTAAAAACTTATACTCTGAAAATCTGGATAATTCAGAAGAAATAAAAGAATTCCTAAAAGCATATCACCTACCAAAATTAAGCACTGAAGACATAAATAACTTAAAGCGACCCATTACAAACAATGAGGTTGGAGCTGTTATTAAAAGTCTTCCTTCAAAGAAAAGCCTAAGACCAAATGGATTCACTGCTGAATTCCATCAAACTTACAAGGAAGACCCCTAACCAATCCTTCTTAATTTGTTCCATAAAATAGAAAGTGAAGGAATACTGCCAAATCCATTCTATAAATCCAAAAATATCCTGATACCAAACCCAGGTAAAAACACCACAAAAGAGAAGAAAGAATGCAGAAAATCTTAACAAATTACTTGCAAACTGAATTCAGGAATACATTAAGAAGATTATACGTCATGACCAAGTTGATTTCATCCTAGAAGGCAAGGTTAGTTCAACATTTGTAAGTCAAAAAATGTAATAAACCACATAAACCAATTGGAGAACAGAAACCACATAAATATTTCAGTTGATATGGAAAGTCATTAGGCAAGTTCAGCATACTTCAATGATAAATGTTCTGGAAAGTTTAGAAATACATAGAACATACTTCAAAATAATAAAGCCTATATACAATGATTACATGGAGAAAACCTGAGAGCAATATTTCTAAAATTAGGAATGAGACAAAAACGCACACTCTCTCAACTCTTATTTGATATAATGCCTAAAATTTTAGGTGTAGCAAATAAAGAAGAAACACACACACACACACACACACACANTGTCCTGTGTCTTACACACACCCCTGAGAATCTGTAATACACATGAGTACAAATGCATGCTGCAAACCCACACTCAGGTGTGCAGACATTATCCGAGAATCTACCAACACACACACACACACACACACACACACACACACACACAACAACATAAAGAGAAGAAGTCAAACTGTCCCTATTTACAGATGACATGATTCTTTACTTAACAGACCTTATTGATTCTATTATAAAACTCTGTGACCTACTAAACACTTGTAGTAAATTTGCAGAATACAAAATCATTATTAAAAAGCAGCAGCCTTCATTTACATCATCAGTCTACTCTCAGTGAAAATAAGACACTAGGAAAAATACCTCATTCAAAATGATGCCCCCCCCCCAAATTGAGTTTTTAGGCATATATCTAACCAAAAAGGTAAAAGACCTCTACAGTAAAAAATCAGGATATTAAAGGAAATCA
The DNA here is from genome assembly GCA_001675575.1 of Neotoma lepida. Lineage (NCBI taxonomy): Eukaryota > Metazoa > Chordata > Mammalia > Rodentia > Cricetidae > Neotoma > Neotoma lepida. The sequence continues at coordinate 36,545 of LZPO01017522.1, read as the reverse complement.
AAGAAGAAGCCAGCTGATATGAAGATATTCCTTATCCCTGAATTGGCAGAATTAATGTTGTANAAATGGCTATGTTATTAAAATTAATTTACCGAATAAGTGTAATACTTTTCAAAATTCCAATGTTGTATTTCACAGGTTTAGAAAAAACAATACAATACTTCATATGGACACATAAAAGTTTATGAATAGTCAAAGCTATCCTAAGAATAAGAAAAATGCTAGGGGTATTCCAATACTCAACCTCAAATCAAACTATAAAGCTATAGGCATAAAGACAGCTTGGGACTGACACAAAATTGATAGACAAGATCAGTGGAATAGAGTAGAGTGCCTGGAAATAAAATTACAAAACTATTCACAATTAATTTTTGACAAGGCTGGAAAAAAATAAACACTGAAAAAAAAAACATAACCTATTCAACAAATGGTGTAGGCAAGACTAGATTCCTACTTGCAGAAGAATGAAACCTGATTGTTATTTTTCACCTTGTGCATAAATCAATTCAAAATGGATCAAAGACCTCTAATTTAAAACTGAAAATGCTAAAACTTCTAGACCAAACATAAGGGATACCAATGGCATAGGAACTAAGCCTAGGTGTCAGCAGATGGGACTATGTGAAAATAAAAAGTTCCTATACAGCAAAGGAGATGATCAGCAGAGCAAACAGCCCACAGCATTGAAGAAAGGTTTTACCAGCTACACCTCAGACAGGGTTGAATATACAGAATTTACAAATTGCAGAAATTAAACACCAAATAAATAAACTGTTGATCAAATAATGGACAAATAAACTGAATAGATAGTCAATAACTATTTTTAAAAGGTGTCCAATATCTGTAGCAATCAGGGAAATGCAAATTAAAACTATTTTGAGATATCACCTGTCTGCAGTCTGAATGGCTATCATCAAGAAATCTCATAACAAATGTTTGAGATGATGTACAGATAGAGAATCTCTTATTCACTATTGGTAGGTTGCAATTTAATACAGCCATTGAGGAGATCAGTTTGGAGATTTCTCAAAATGGTTAATAATATAACTATCAAATGACCCAGCAATTGCATTCCTGGGAATATACTCAGATAACCCCATATCCTATCATAGAATATGTGCACCCCCATTTTATTGCTGCTTTATTCATGATAGCAAAGAATTGGGATCAATATAGCTGTCTACCAATAGGTGAATGGATAATGGAAATGTGATGGGATATATATATATATATATATATATATATATGTATGTGTGTGTGTATGTGTGTGTGTCTATATGTATATTACTCTCAAGAAAAATGAAATCAAAGTACAGCATTTGTAGGAAAATAGATGGACTTAGAATGTATAGTGAGATCACACATCTCTTGAAGGAAAAAATTACATGTTAACCCTCATTTGCAGGTTCTAGTCAATAAATGTGTATATCTAAATAAATGCACATGTGGGTATTGTATAACATGTAGAAAAGAGAACAAGAAAGTCTAAATTTTAGAGGAGGAGGAAGGACTGAATATAGACAGGAGATATGAAAGAAGAGATTAAGGCAAATGTGTTGTCAATTCTAACTCTGCCATGGACTTTTTTCACATTTGTTAGTGGATGAGTACATAAAAATATATTTGAACCCAGGATAACGGAAACAATCCTGTTAATAAAAGGACTTTTGGAGGTGTCATCATCCTTAATTTCAGGATGTGAGAGCTATAGCAATAAAAAACGCATGATATCATCACAAAAACAGGTTAATCAATGGAATCAATTAAAGACTCATATGTAAATCCACACACCTATNGACAACTGATTTTTGATAAAGAAGCTATAGAAACACAATGGAAAAAAGAAAGTATTTTCAACAAATGGTGCTGGTCTAATGATGTCAGCATGTAGAAAAATGCAAATAGATCTGTATCTATCACCCTGCACAAAACTCAAGTCCATGTGGATCAAAGACCTCAACATAAAACCAAATACACTGAACTTAATAGAGAAAGTGGGAGAGGTCCTTTGACACATTGGCACAGGAGACAACTTCCTGAACAGAACACTAACAGCACAAACACTAAGATCAAGAATCAATAAATGGGACCTCATGACTGAAAAGCTTCTGTAAGGGAAAGGACNTTATCAATAGAATAAACAACAGCCTACAGAATGGGAAAATATTTTCACCAACTCCACATCCAACCAAGAGCTAATATCCAAAATATATAAAGAACCCAAGAAACTAGACAGCAACAATGCAAATAATCCAATTAAAATTGGGGTACAGATCTAAACAGAGAATTCTCAACAGAGGAATCTCAAGTGGCTGAGAAACACTTAAAGAAATGTTCAATAGCCTTAGCCATCAGGGAAATGCAAATCAAAACTACTTTGAGATTCATCTTATACCTGTCAGGATAGCTAGGATCAAAAACTCAGTGCATCTCATGCTGGAGAGGATGTGGAGCACAGGTAACACTACTCCATTGCTGGTGGGAGTGCAAACTTGTACATCCACTATGGAAATCAATATGACAGTTATTCAGAAAATTGGGAATTGATCTACCTCAAGACCCAGGTCTATCTCTCTTAGGCATATACCCAAATGCATTTCATCAGGGAAATGCAAATCAAAACAACTTTGAGATACCACCTTACACCTATCAGAATGGCTAAGAT
>LZPO01017522.1:8032-32520 GCA_001675575.1 Neotoma lepida | reverse complement strand
GCCAGACTCTGGGGACTCACCATGGGAGACATTGTATTGGAGGAGGTGGGAGTAGGGGTGGGTTGAGGGGGGGAGCTGGTGGGGCAGGAGGAGGGAGGAGAGGGGGATCTGAGGTTGGTATGTAAAAGGAGTNGAAGATATTTTTAATAATAATAAAAAAATTAATACTAAAAAAAGAAAGCATGGTACAATTACACAATTGAATATTACTCAGCTATTAAAAACAATGACATCATGAAATTTGCATACAAATGGATGGAACTAGGAAAAAATCATCTTCAGTGAGGTAAACCAGAACCAGAAAGACAAATATGGTTTATAATCACTTATAAGCGGGCATTAGCTGTTAAGTAAGGGAAAATAATGCTACAATCCACAGACCCAGAAAGGCTAAGTAACAAGGAGGGCTCAAGGGAGGATGCATGGATCTCCCTAGGAAGGGGAAATAGAATACATTTTGTGAGTCACATGAGGGCAGGTGGGGATGGAATGTGAGGGGTGAGGTGGAAGAAGGGAGGAATGGAGGGAGAAAGTATTGAGAGAGATGCCTGGAACTGGGGATCTTTTGGAGGACAGTATGGAAACCTAGTGCAGTGGAAACTCCCTAGACTCTTTAAGAGTGTCACCAGTGAAGACTCCTATTAATATTGGATATGGAGCATGAACCGACGATCTTCTATAACTAGGAAAGGCTTCCAGCAGTGGTACTGAGAAACCAATCCAGCCACAAAACTTTGGACCTATAATCTGTACCGCCTTCAAGATGTGCTGGGGTAATGGTGCTTGCAGAACTTCTGGGAGTGGTCAATAAATGATTGGTTCAACTTGAGGCCCAAATCACAAGAGGAAGTCCATGTATGACATTGTTTTGCTCGGCAGCCCAGACACCCAGAATAGAATAAATCATGACTTGGAAAAAGTCAATGAAATGATTACTAATGATATTCTGCGACTATACTCATAGATCAAGCCTAGCCCAATTGTTATCAGAGAGATGTCACCCAGCAACTGATAGGAGCAGATGCAGAGATCCACAATGATACATTAGGTGGAGCCAGGGAAACTCCACAGAAAGGGGGCAAGGATTGCAGGAGCCAGAATAGTCGAGCACACCATGAGAACATACCCCAAAGAATCAACTAAGCAGGGCTCATAAGGGATCACATAGACTAAAGTGAAAATCTCAGATCCTATATGGGTCTGAGTTAGGTCTTCTGGATATACATTATGGTTGTGTAGCTGGGTCTTCTTGTGGAACTCCTAACAGTGGGAGTGGGTGTGTCTCTGACTCTTGCCTGCTCTTGTAACCCTTTTCTCCTACTGGGTTGCCTCATCCAGACTTAATATGAGGATTTGTTCCCAGTCTTATTTAACTCGTTATACAGTGTTCAGTTGATATCCCTGGGAGGCCTGCTCTTTTTTGGAAGGGAAACAGAGAAGTGGATCTAGGGGAGAAGGCAGACTGGGGAGGGGAGACTAAGAAGAGTGCAGGGAGCGGAAACTGCAATTGGAATGTAATGTATATGAGAAGAATAAAACAATGTATATACAAACATATTTAATTTTGAAAGTTTGAAATAGAATGTGAAGCTCCAAATTTCAGAATGGTTATTCTAACTATACAGAGGAATTGAGATGTATATGCTTTGGGTCTGGCTAATTTGGTAGGTGATGTTTATTTTAATTGCAAAAAATTTTATCATAAATGTTATAATGTTAAAAAAATCAAGAGAATAGTATACACTGACAGGAAATGACAAGGGAGGGTACTGGCAGAAGTGGGTAATAGGGTAGGGAATAAATGGTAAAACAGGTAGATTAACAAAATGAAAATGTTTTTGAAACATCATAATGAAAGTCATTACTTGTGTGTACTTTAAAACCCATGCAGAAGAACACACACACACACACACACACACACACACACACACACACACACATGCGAACACAAAGATGTGAGGATAAAGGCGGGACCAGCTGGGATGAAGGAATTCAGCAAGAATGTGACATAGATAAGAGTAATGCGGGGAGGGGAAACATGGTGTGAACTTGCTAAAAAACAAAAATGTTATAAAAACTCAAATTAAAAAAAGTTGTATTTTTTATGGAACTTATATTTTGGGTGCCTCAAAATATTCACATGAGACATTTATTAGTGGTGTATAGCTGGCTCACAGCTTGACTAATTTATCTTACAAAAATCAAACTTCCAATAAACTTTGGCCATAACTTGTTTTCAACACAATTGATTGCTGTTGATAACTACCCAGGTGTCTATATCAAATCATTTGCCAGGTGTCTGCTTCAAGTCATTTACTTGATCATGGTGGGAAGTAGCTCATATCAGAGTAGAATATTACTGTCAATAATGACCAGAGAATTTGCTGCTGCCAGTGTTATAAAAACCGCACATAGGGTATGCATTTCTGTGGAGTGGAAGATCAGGAACGGTTATCACTTTGAGGTGAAGAAATTTAATTTCCACTTACTAAGTGGGGAATGTAGAGTGGAGAAACTGCAAAGAAATAATAGTCCTCAGTGGCTAATGATTTAAGAAAGGTGACCTATCTGCATGTACTGGTTTATGGAGAATCAACACTTGTGGGCCACTGTATACATACACCTGTGCTCTCTGACATCACTTCAAAAGTAGAGAGCTTGGTAAGTCTAGGAGGCACTCACTGGTTTTCATCTTTTCTAACCAATATCTCACTGTCCTTCCAACAAAATGTAGGACTGTCATGAAGGAAATTACTGAGGACTGTGTACTCATTCAAATATTCAGCAGGAATATGGCATGGATAATAATGGAGCATGAACATGACCAGAGTACATTCTATCTATATCTACATGAAATTTGTTGAAAAAAAAGTGTTATAAAACATAATAAAAATTAGGAAAATAGAAGTCATACTTCTCATGGCATTTACAATTTGGATAGCTCCAAATATTCACATAAGATGTTTATTCATGGTTCTATGTGCAATATGACAGAAGAGTACCATGGAAGGACAAATGGGGGCAAGCTGGGGATTGGCTTGATTTGAAATAGTGTCACAAGGCTCAAGAATAAGGACTTCTAGGATATTCATTAGCCTTTTGATGGGGATATCTTTCTGTATGCTGTGAATATGTGTTGCTCTGATTGGTTGATAAATAAAATGCTGATTGGCCAGTAGTATAGGCAGGATAAGCAGACAAAGAGAATTCTGGGAAGAGGAAGGCTGAGTCAGGAGATGCCAGCCAGCTGCCCAAGGAGCAAAATGTAATGATATGCAGGTAAAGCCACAGAACATGTGGCAACATATAGATTAATAGAAATGGGCTGAGTTTAAGTGTAAGAGCTAGTCAGTAATAAGCCTGAGCTAATGGCCAAGCAGTTATAATTAATATAAGCCTCTGAGTAATTATTTTATAAGTGGCTGGCCAGGCAGGACACAGAAAAACTTCCAATTACAAATGGCACCCATACATGGTGGCAAGAGTTTCCACCTGAAATCTGAAAGAACTTACTAAGAGATTCTAAAACCAAGCCAAAAACAGGTTTCTGCTTCATGTTTCATGCAGACTGGAAGACGCTGCAGCATTTGGGCTTGATCTGCAGCATGGCAGTTTCCCACTGTGGTACACACTGGAGTCTACAAACCTTGCACCCGGCTGAGTGGTGGATTTAGCTTTTACTGGTACAAAAAAAATGTTTCTGAACTACACGTTGCTGGATGGAGGCACAGACCCACTGTTTCTCAGAGTTGGTGGTGAGCATGGTTTCCCCAGAGCTGGTGGTAGACATAGTTCCGCCATGTTAAAAAGCTGAAGTGGGCAGAGTCAGTAGCCAGGGCTGTGGCTTCAATCTTAGCCACGCAGTTTAGCAGTTTAAAATATCTCATGGTCAGAGGAGGATTATAGATTCACAATAAAACAGATTCAGTTGTAATAAGACTTTAAATGGTTTACATTATATGTAAAAATGTATGTAGGCTTGGGAGAGAGAGGAAAGGAGTATATGCAGTTATATAAAGAAATAGTTTTAAAAAATAAAGTCTTTAAAGAGACAGTAAAAGTAATATAAAATATAAGCCACATAAAGATGGATATTACACAGAGAATCTAGATTGTGTTGTCTTTGGGATTTTTAACTGCAGAAAGACATTTGGCTGAAAAGGCTACTCAATTAAATCAATATGTATATTTTAAAGGTATCTTGACTTCAAGGATATGTTCCTTTGGAAAGGAGGCTCTGCTTTTGTTTTCACAGGAAGCAAGAGGCTATGGATATGTTCCTGGTTAAGGTGGATTAGATTTTATCAAGCCAAGATGGTACCTATCAACAAAGGTTATAGCCAGTCTTCCTAGGACCTGACCATTATCTCAAATTTTCTCAAGATCCCCATAAGACTACCAGCACCCCCTATAAGCAGAAAGTAACCTAGAAAACTATACCCATATTCCCAAAAATGGATTATGGATATTTATCTTTATTTAGGTTTTTGGTTACAAATTGTTATTGGTCATAGTCAATCTCTTTCTAAAAGAAGAAAGGGGAATATGATATAGAAATATAGGGTATATAGATATGATAGAATGAAAGGGTAGATTATTGAATCTACTTTTAAAGAGCAACAACTTATTTGAAATGCTTTACATTTGTATAGATTTTAGTTTGTTGATAAAAATTTAAAGTTAATTTTCTTATACTATGTATATTTCTACTCTTGTTTAAGGTATTATGTTTATGTAACTCATTTAAATTGTAATGGATAATTAAGAAATACAGATTAATAATTAGTCTTCTATAACTTAAACTTATAGTCACATTAGTTAAGTTTTATAGCTATATATAGAAATATTTCAATTAGGTAAGTAATCTTCAAACACTTCAAAGACCTACAGACTATGGCATTTAAAATGTTTTAAAAACTTAGACTTTCTGGACAGTGAGACATGTCTTCTTCTGGCAGCACCAATTTACTTCACAGAGAAAGATGGGCATTGAAGACACTCCATATGGAGTTTATCTCCTTCTTGGCAAAAAAAAACTCATTTAGACAAAAACCTGTTCTTGCCTGGACTGCTTGAAAAAATTTTGTGTTGATTGGACATGCAGGACCTATAGGAAGGTGACCACTGAACTTCGCAAGACAAGATGGTCCTTCAGGTTTCTGCTTTGCAGAAGAAACTGCCAGACATTGTACAGGACACAGAGAGAAGTGACTGAGAGACTCTAGGCCTGTAGGCTGAAGAAAGAATGCCCCAACATTGCAGAATTTTGGGTAACTGTCCAGGTAGCCAGCTGTCTCTGCCATTCTAGATTTTTGGAAGTTGCTTACAATGCACTTCCTGTTTACTTAGGTAATATTATATCCTTCTGAGGTCTTTGAGGTAGTTGAAGACTAGATAGTTATAATTTTCCATGGTTATGATAAAAGATAAATTAGATATAAAGCTTTAGACTCACAAATATAAGACAGAATATTTTCTTTAATTTTGCCAAATATAAATAGACTAGATATTGTAACTTTAATTCTTGCTAGATAACTGTTTTGTTTTATGTAATTTTACTATGTTGAAGTTAAAACCTTCCTTTTAAATAGAAAGAAAAGGGGAAATGATGGGGATGTCTTTCTGTATGCTGTGAATATGTGGTGCTCTGATTGGTTGATAAATAAAATGCTGATTGGCCAGTAGTATAGGCAGGATAAGCAGACAAGGAGAATTCTGGGAAGAGGAAGGCTGAGTCAGGAGAAACAACAAGCCAGTGCCCAAGGAGTAACATGTAATGAGATGCAGGTTGGAGTAACATGTAATGGGATGCAGGTAAAGCCACAGAACACATGGCAACATATAGATTAATAGAAATGGGCCGAGTTTAAGTGTAAGATCTAGTCAGTAATAAGCCTGAGCTAATGGCCAAGCAGTTATAATTAATATAAGCCTCTGAGTAATTATTTTATAAGTGGCCGTGGGACTGCTGGCCAGGCAAGACACAGAAAAACTTCCAATTACAGCTTTTTCATAGAACCATTTTCTACTCAGTGAAAAAACGTCTCATGACTGTTTCAAACATTGGACGATGCTTTGAGAAAGGGCAGTAAACAGACATTACTGCTGACATTCAACAGTTGTGGAGATTTTAAAACATACCATAGTCCTGTGTTTCAACAAAGCTTGGGGACTGTGTTTTTACACATCCACTTAGCATTCAATGTTAAGTCTGGCAGTCCTGCTGCCTAGTCCCTTCCTATATCCTTGAACTTGGTTTGTACTTCAACACCAGCAATCTGTATTATCTTAATACAACTATCCAAACTAAAGTCATGACTACATTCATACAGCTTGGGAAATACCTTGTCACTGAAGTTGAAGCAACAAGACTCAATGGAACAGAAGAAGTGAAAGTATGTTTTGGTTCAGAATTATAAGAGCTGAAACCTAAATGACTGCCTTGAAAATGTCATGGAGAGGGAACAAGGCAAAGATGGCTTCTGTAGCAGTAGTAGAGAGAGGACAAGGAATGATAAAATGATGTAATTACATTTAAAAATATAATTGAACAATGAATGAATGATCCATTATTGACAAGCAGAAACTTGGGAATAAATGGCTCCACGTTCCAGATACTTCTTGAAAGTACCAGACTTTCACATATTTAAACCAAACTTGTTGACTTTTGGCTCACCTCTCAGTATGTGAGTGGAAGAATGTTCCTAAATGTCTGATTATAGAAAATATATATACATATATTTTCTTAAGTAGGAGCTGAAAAATACTGAGGAAAGGGGCTGTTTTTTTTTTCTTTTTCACCCTAAGCTCTTTATTTACCTTGTAGCACAGTGTGACTGTGGCCAGGATGGAAATTACAAACATGAAACAGAAATAGCTGTCTTATTCTATGGTCAATGTGAGTCAGTAAAAGCATTCCCAGCAACATAGGCAGGGATTGACACTGTACCAGAGAGACATTGCATTAGGAAGACTACTTTTCAGGTGTTGGAAGTGGATATTGAAACCTCAAATAGGTATTGTTACTACATATCTATAAGTAACAAAGAGGATAGTCACATCATATTACTGTAATTCATGTCTAGAAGAAGAGAATATGATTATCTCGAGAAGACATTGTTAAAGTATAAAAGCATATCTGTATTTTGAAATATTTACATGAGTGATAATTTTAAATCATCATAAAATCATTGTATTTTGACAGAACATATTATTTGCCAGATTTTTAAGAGGTAGAGGATTTGTGGAATGCATGACAGTTCCAATAAGATTTTTAGAGGTTTTTTTTTGTTGTTGTTCTCTTACTTGTTCTTAGTGTTACAACATTAAAAAATATTTTATTAATTCTTTGAGAGTTACATATAATATATTTTGATGACATTCTTACCTTGTTCTTACTCATCACTTCTCCCAGGAGGAGTATTGTACAATACTATCTGTACATTCTTATTAACCAAAGCTTCATAGCTTCTTTTTTAATTTATTGAAAATAAATTTTTTCATACAATATATTCTGAATATGGTTTCCCAAACTGTTCCTAGTTATTCCCCACCTTTCCTCCTACCCAGTTCCATGTCCTTTCTGTGTGTCATTAGAAAGTAGGCATCTAAGGAATAATAATAATATAAAGTAAGACAAAACAAAAACAAATCAGAATAGGACAAAAAAAAAAGAATAAAAGAGCCAAAGAAGAAAGCACAGGAAACACATATAGATACAGAGACACACATGTTTGATCACACAGGAACCCTATCAAACACAATATCAGGAGCCATAAAGAATCTGTGAGATTAAAAAAATTGTAAGCCAAAATATCATTGAGTTTGGTTAGTGTTGGCCATCTACTGTTGGGCATGGGGCCTACACTTAAGAGTGATTTGTTTCCCTAATAAGACTCCCTTGGACAAAATTAATTTTTCATTTGCAAGTTGACTGGGGCCTTCTACAGCCTAACTGGCCTTTACCCAGGTAAGGGCTATGTTATAACTTTGCATGTGTACTTACATTCATTGAGATATACATGTGTAATTTATATATTTAATTTTATCTCCTTTGAAATGGAAACAGACAAATGGCAAATGCAGAATCAATGTCTGATTGAAGTTTCACTATGAATCTGTGTTAATGAACCTGTCAGGGTGCTGTAATAAAAATATCTCTCTGTATAATTAGTTCTGTGTTTCTATATGTAAAGTCCCTTAACTCCCTCTTGTCGTGATATTTTATTTGTGCTCTAATAAATAAAGCTTGCTTGGAGATTAGAGAAAAAAGCCAGTCATTATAAGTAAACATAGAAGTCAAGCAATGGTAGCATATACCTTTAATCCTATCACTTGGGAGGCAATGATCTGTCTGGATCTCTGTGAGTTCAAGGCCACACCGAGGAACAGAGCCAAGCATGGTGACACATGCCTTTAATCCCAGCACCCACCATAGAGGTCTGGAGGTCTGTACAAACAGACAGGAAGTGACAGAGGTAGGCAGGAAGAGGAAGTGATGTAGTTAGGCTGAGAGAGCAAATGAGAGAACAGGATAGGCATATAGGTGTGGGTAGACAGGAAGTAGCTCTCTTTGGAAGCTGTGGAGTTGGTGAGGTGAGGCTAGATGTGGCTTTCCCTATTCCTCTGATCCCTCTCAGGCTTTAACTCCAATTTCTGGCTCCATGTTTTTTTTATTTAATGAGACCATTTAGCAATTTGTCTACACCCTCCAGATACAGAAATCACTAATTTTTATCTTTAACTCTGTTATTGAGAAAATTCATCTCTATACTGTTGTAATAGGCATTATATAAAACCTAACTCAAAAGGGACAAGAGAAACACACATTTTTATAAGTTGGGTGTGCAGAACTAGTCATGCACAGAAGGTTTTGCTTGTGCTGCTTCCAGCTCTTCCCTCATGCTGGTTCTCACAACATTCAGTAACAGCACTAAGGAACTATTTAGTTCTCATAAAATGATGAACATTTTGGTGCATACCAGGCACTCACAGAATACCAGACCAGTATCTACTAGTTCTGTCTATTGAAAAACACAGAGATCTAGAAACCTATGACAAAAATAATAAAAGTGATAAGAAGTGTGAGCCAAGTAGTTAAAGGAAACTCATATTATATCTAGAGAGGATTTTTTAAGCAGTAGGTGGCTACAGAATGTTGAAAGCAAGTAAAGACTTATTTAGATCCTGGTCCAAAGCTCCAGTCATACCAGAGTGAAGTTGAATAATATGGCAATGTAGTTTGGTTCTCTGATATGTGTATTCATGCATGTGTGCTTGTGTGCCAGTCAAATATACCATATTTGAGAGTAGATGGGATAGTGAAAGAAGAGCTTGTGAGCCCTTCTCAGTTTGACAACCTGGAAGTAGCTAGCCATTGTTAGTTGTCAGTGGCTCATAAAACCATACTCCCTACTAAGGATATTTAGACAGCTAATGGTGGCTGAGGGAGAAGAGACACTTTCATCAGTAGTGTACCTATATACAAGTTGCCCATGCTCCTGTAGGTAAATCACCAACATATTTCTGTAAGTGACCTTAATTCAGCGTAGTAGATCACCAAAAAGAAGATACAAAATGAGAGATTGGGGGACTAGAAGCGAGAAATAGGAAGAATATGAGATCAACAGAAATGGTAATGTAATGCAGGTGTATAAAGGAAAGAATACATTTTATGCACATATAAAATGTTAGAGTTACTCCATTTTGTATGACCCATATGTCTTAATAAAATGCTTAAATGTGAAAGAAATAATCAAAGTCCTCTTTGAATGAAATAATCAAGTCCTCTTTGAATGAAAGAACTACATTCAATGATCTAATGATAGCATATTGTATCTCNGGCACTAACTCCTACATATGTCAAGTTTGCATATTTTTTGTGTAATAACCAGCTTGCATCATGTTTACCTCTGTGGTTAGGACAGCATAAGAATTCTTCATTCCATTCTTTAATGATGGAATCCATGCCATTTTTAAAAATTACTGTGGCAGTTTGATTGTAAGTGACTCCCATAATTTCATAGGGAGTGTCACTATTAGGATGTGTGGCATTGTTGGATTGGGTATGGCCTTGTTGGAGGAAGTGTGTCACTGTGGGGTGGGCTTTGAGGGTTCCTATGCTCAGGATACTGCCCAATGTCTCAACTGACTTCCTGTTGCCTACAAGATGGAGGAATCTCAGCTACTACCCTAGCACCATGTCTGCCTGCTTGCTGCCATGCTCCCCGCCATTATGATAATGGACTGGACCTCTGAAACTGTAAGCAAGCCACCTCAATTAAAAGCTTTATTTTGTGAGTTGCCTTTGTTACAGTTCTCTTCACAGCAACAAAANCCCTAACTAAGACAGTAGTTGGTACCAGAGACCAGGGAACTCTTGTAGTAGGCCAGACCATGTTTTTGTTTGGAGTAATATGGACTTTGGTACCTTGGGTTAGGAAAGCAGTGGAATGCTTTAAGCATTGCTTAATGGGCATAGTACAGTAGGAGCATGGAAGATAGTAGTGCTAAGTGTGATTTGACGAAATGTGAGGGGCTACATCAAGAGGGTTCAGAGGAGAAGGATCTTAGTATGTTGCCTTGAAACTGTTTTGTGATATTTCTTTTTGAAGAATATGGCTGCCTTTTACTTTTGTCCAAAAAGTCTGCCTGAGGCTAAAGTGAAGAGCTTTGGATTAATTCCATTGGCAGAGGAAATCTCAAAACAGCCTACTATAGACTTTGTCTTGTGGTTATTAATCGTAACTCTAATGAAGATTTATAAGGAAAAGGAACAAGAAAATGTAAAATTTGAGGAGGAAAGGAATGGAGTTAAGCACTGTGCTCAAGGAGATAAACAGATTAAGAAATAGAATAAAGGGAGTGGTGACCTCAGAGTATGATCCCACCAGGATAAGTTCCCATCTTGTGAAAATGAATTAAAGAAAAGTTTAGAGCCAGGTGTGATGGTGCATGTCTTTAATCCTAGCACTGGGAAGACAGAGGCTAGCAAATCTCTGAGTTTGAGGCCAGCCTGGTCTAGAGATCCAGTTTCAGGACATCCAAGCTTAGGCAGTGAAGGACAGAAAGGTGGTGAAGATGTCATTGAATGAGGGGGCCATGTTTCAGCCCCAGTAAGCAGGAGAACTTGGCAGCTTTGGCCACATGGTTTTTAGCTTTAGGGTTAAGGATAGAAGAAATGGGTTATGGAATTTGCCCTTGAGACTAAGGAAAACTGCAAAGCCCAGGCATGTGTCAGGGATGTCCCTGAATGGAGGCCTTGAGAGGCCATTGCATAAAGCCGTGAAGTTGAAGCATGGATTGCCTTGGAGAATTCAAGATGTCCAAGATGCCAGAGTCATGGGATACCAGCTGAGGAGAGCTATTAACAGGGAGTGGAACCAGCCCAAGAGAAAGAAGTTTGTTGCAGTCAACAAAGCTGAATAGAATTGCAGCTCTGAAGAGTGTTTTGACATCAGACATGGAGATGAAGAGTTTGAAGTTTGCCCAGATGGTTTTCAATCTTGTGTTGGTCCAGCATTTTCTTGTTATGATCCCTTCCCTGCATTTTGGAAGAGTAATGTATATCCTGTGCCATTATATGGTGAAAGTATGTGATATGTTTTTTACTTTGATTTTTGCAGGTGATTACAATTAAAAGATTGCATGAATCTCAGAAGAGACTTTGAAACATTGTTGAGACTTTGATAGACTATGGTGACTTTTGAAGTTGGACTAAATGCATTTTGCATTATGATATTGTTATAAGCTTATGGAGGCCAGGGAGTGGAATGTGGTAATTGGCCCCTATAATCTCATAGAGAGTGGCACTATTAGGAAGTGTGGCTTTGTTTGAGTGGGTATGGCCTTATTGGAGGAAGTGTGTCACTGTGGGGGAAGGCTTTGAGGTTTCCTATGCTCAGGATACTGCTCAGTGTCTCAGTCAATTTCCTGTTGCCTGCAAGATGTAGAACTCTCAGCTACTACTCCAGCACCTCTGCCTGCTTGTCACCATGCTCCCCACCATGATGATAATGACTGAACCTCTGAAACTGTAAGTGGGCCACCTCAATGAAATATTTTACTTTATAAGAGTTGTCATGGTCATGGTGTCTCTTCAGAGCAATAAAAACACTAACTAGGAGAGTTCCTTTAAGCCGATCTGGGGATCGTTGGTCACAATCAGCCAGAAAGCTTGCTCTAACAGTTATCTTCTTAAGAACTTTTGGACATAAATTATCAAAGGATCATTATCTACACTAAATTTATTCTTGAATAGTTTTATTTTTTAGTCTGATACTTATCAGTCATTAATTTATAACAAAAATGTGTAATCTTGTGTTATGTGGTACATTGCCTAGAAAATTAGGAAGTGATATAGCCATGAAGTGCACCAGCACATTTGGAATGTAGACCTGGAGCTATATTGTCTGTCCCCATCACTTGGATATAGATTTTAATGGAGGTCATAGAACTAGCATGTAGGGGACATTTCTCCAGACAACTTCCAATTTTCTTTTTAGGTTGTAGGGAATAGTTATTTATCATGTATCTGTTTCCTAAACTAAGAACCCCTGAATAAATTTTGTCCACTAATTATATTACCCAGAGGAGTAATGGTCCCAGGACACTATGAGACTGACAGATGTGAATTCACAGAGACTGAGACAAATGCATTTCTTGTGTCCTGATTCTGTGGACAATGTCATCCCAGGATTTCAAAACATAGAAAAGGAAAGAAAGCTCATACCTTATTGGTGTAAATAAGAAAAACATTGGCATAGACATTGTCAGCTGGATGTAGTACCAGTTTCAAAGTGCAAATGCCAGGCCTAATATTGCTATACTTCCCAAACAACTAGTACATGATGACAGTACTGTTACCAAGGCTTAGAATTTAGGGCTTGTTCATTCTACCACTGAAAGGAAAGAAGAATGAATCTTGACTTCTAACAAAGATGTGAAGGACATCTGCATCAATCAAAAGCTTGGACAGTGTCCATCAAAAGCTCTGACTTACTGAGCAAAACACTCTTTGTGGATATGGGTAAGTTACAAACCCCTGACAGGAAGTGAAGTAAGCAGTAGATGGAGAAGGTGGGAGCCAAAGCTGTACAGGTCCCAGTGATGGCCATTTGCACATGTGAAGATTAACCTCCCAAACCTGAGGAAAGACAAAGATTCCATCAGGGAAACAAAGTAGATGTTGTCAAAGATAACAGACAGGCAGCACTTTGTCTAATCCCTGTGTTTAACTCTTCTCATTTTTCTAAACCATGTTCTGTCATCTTGTCTCTAACCCCTTTTGTGAACATCTTCCATGTCTAACAAGATGTTAGTTCTGTGTCAAAACAACAGACTTTTAAACACTAAATGAGAAATGTCTGTGTTTAGGGTCTCTAGCATCAAAGGCACAACTAAAGAAAGAAAATCTGTAAGAAGACTTCCTAAAAAATGCATGATGTTGTGGTTTGAATGAAAATAACTCCAATAGGCCCTTAGGGAATGACACTATTAGGAGATGTGGCTTTGTTGAATGAAGTATGTGTGTACTTGATGGGGAAGTGTGCCATTGTCAGATGGCTCAAGCCAGGCGCAATGGCTCTCTCTTGCTGCTGCCTAAAGATCCAGATATAGAACTTGGATACCTTTCCAGCACCATGTTTGCCCACATGCCATCATGCTTCCTGACATGATGATAATGGACTAAACCTCTGTACTCTAAGCCTGCTCTCAATTAAATGCTCTCCTTTATAAGAGTTGTCAGGATCATGGTGTTTTTTTACAGCAATAGACACCCTAACTAAGACACATGGCTATTAGCTGCTGAAAATACTGACATGTAGAGAAATCTGTAAAAAACAGATACTTGCCTGTCTGATAAATGACAACCTGGGAAATGTCTGTCAAAATGCCAACTAAGAATATGAGTTTAGCCACAGAATTCAGTTCCTAAGATACACACACCGGGTCCCACTGGAAGGGAAGTAAACCAGCATGGTAGCCTGTCAATGTAATGTGTTCAAATTCTTCAACACAATCTTCCAGTTTCATTGTACCAGTCACCATCTTCCTCTCCAGCTTCTCTTTTCATCATCACCTGATTTCTACCATCCAGTCTCAGCTTAAACAAAGTGTCAGGCATATGTAATAATTTTGTATGAGTTACTGGTCAGGGAAGCTTCACAGGTCTCCAAAACAACACAGGGTGTTATCATTGCTATTAATTACTTGCCATAACTAAATGTTAAGACCCTAATTGCTGAAAACCCCATATAAATTTTTTTGCAGGATAGAGAACAATGTCAAACCAAACTGGAAACTTTCTCCTTGTTAGCTATCTTTCTTAGTGGCAGATGTTGCTATGTAGACTGCAGTAGAGAAAAGACATCAGTGGCCTTACCTAGTACTTGACCCTGCATACTACAATAGCAACCTGCAAGATGACATGGCCATTTATTTAGTAGTAACATAGTATTATAGGGTAACTAGGCATTTCTGATTGGATTTGAAGCCTGCTACAAAGGAAGAAATTCATGCCTGATATTGGAAAACCACTTAGAAGCCCATTACCTGGGATGAAGTAGGCCCTAGGGTAGAATCTACTGTTGTTATTTTGCTAGATTGAACTGTTGTCAACCTTCCTTTTATGAAATGCTTCTTAATTTGAGGTCATCCCTTGAATGAAAGAATCAGAAATGAAAGTATTTATTTATGATTAAAGTCATTAGAATTATTGAATATGACTCTTGCATTTAATAAGGCAATGACTTAGCTCAAAGTATATACACTATTTGTGCTATTGCTGAACTGCTGTAATGAATTCACCCGGGGTTGGTATTACTGAAGCTACTTACCTCAGTCACATTGGTGCAGAGGAAGGTGCTTTGGTCATACATCCAGCCATCCACACAGGGCTCTGTGTCTGGCTCTGTTACATTGGAGAAGGTGTCATTAAAATGAAGGAGATACCACTGTGGTTGGATGGAGTGACTGAACTTCTCTGGCCTGAGATTGGAATCCAGTGGGATGGAGATTCTCAGGAGGTAATCTTGTCTCAGGATCTCGCTGTCATTGTCAGAGACAGAGTCATTGTCAAGAATGTGGACCCAGCAGTGATGATCAGGGGTGGGTGCAGTGAATATGTTCAATAATGTATGAGGAACCACTATGACATTGCAGATCAAAAGGAAAACCATCTGAAAAAAAAACCCTCACATCTCCCTAGTCTTCTAACTGGATTCAGGAGATCCTGAAGGGCAATTGAGGCTGAATGACTGTCTCCAGTGGGAAGCAGAAATGATTACACATAGAAGAGTATAAATGTAAGTACTTTGTTGCACCTCAATGGGCTTGGTCCCCATTCCGGCACCAAAATGTAAGCAACAAAGCTGCAACTCAGTGGGCTCTGATGGCTGGGGCTGCAAGGAGTCAGCCCAGCCTTGGAGGGTGAGGTATCCCAGATACCTTGAGCTGTGTAGAACAGCTCTGTCCTGTAGGTGTCCCGGACACCTTGAAGCTGCTTGGAACAGCTCTGACAGCTAGGGCTGCAAAGAAACAGTCCAGCCCTGGAGGGGAAGTGATTCTNACTGCTCGGGAGAGTCAGGCCTGGAACTGCTTCAGCAGGTAAGGGTATCCTGACTGTTCGGGAGAGTCAGGCTATACCTGGTGTGGTAGGGGATGGTCTCCCCGCAGGATATAGCAATCCTGCTTCTCTCCTGGAAAGCTTTGCTCAGCCCCCAGAGTTCTGCTTCTCAGGCCTAAGTGTTACTCAGCTCTCTCTCCTTTGCTCAGTCCACTATGGGACATCCCAGCAATGATCTTCTGTTCAGCTCCTCTCTGCTCAGTCCACTATGGGACGTCCCAGCAAAGATCCAGTGAATCAAGGTCGTCACACCCAAAACTCTTTTAAGAAAGAGATTTATTTGGGAAGGAGGAGTCCNGGAGAGTAGCTGCCTCTACCAGGGTGGAGAGAACAGCTCAAAACTGCCCAGGCAGAGGCCCTTTATATAGGATGGCCAGAGGGCAGAGTCAGCAGGGATTGGCTAGGTTTTTTCCTGCCCTGGGATTGGTCAGTTCTGTGGGCTAGGGGCAAAGATGGCCCTGATGTGAGGGCCAAACTGTGTTTCTTTCACTGATCTTTTTTGGCTTTTGGTCACTAATTCTAAGGCCAGGGCACATATCTTTCACTGGCTCTGATTCTAGGGACCAAGAGTGTTATTTTGGTACTAGTTTCAGATTCAGGGCATGTTGCCTTAGTTCTGGGTTTGAGGATAAAGTGGTTATTTCTCTAGCTCAGGTCCCAAACTCAGGCTGTGTTTCTTTCCCTGGTCAGGGCTTCAGGGCCAAGATGCCACTTCCTGCTCTCTGGTTGGTCAGTTTCAAAAGTCAGTTGGCCAGGGGCAGCTACTTTCCTGCTCTGATTGGTTGGTTTCATAAGCCAGTTGGTCAGCACAGAGAGGGCCCTGACATGAGCCTAACTGTGTTTCTTTCACTGGCCTTACTTAGCTTTTGGTCACTAATTGTAAGGCCAGGGCACATATCTTTTATTGACTTTGACTCTAGGGACCGAGAGTGTTATTATGGTACTGGTTTCAGAGTCAGGGCAGGTTTCCTTAGTTCTGGGTTTGGGGATAAAGTGTTCATTTCTCTGGCTTAGGTCCCAAACCCAGGCTGTGTTTCTTTCCCTGGTCAGGGCTTCAGGGCCAGGGTGGGTTTCCTTAGTCAGCCCATTTTCCCTACAATAAACATTTAAATAAAGTTCTGTGTTACAGAAACACACTAAATAGGGTTGATCTTGAGCTCTTCCTAATGCGCCCCTCCTCAAGTTACACCAGAGTCATAGAACTGTGATCTATAGTGTTGTTGCTATTAGGGAAGGACCTGTTTCCTACAAAGTAACCAAAAAACTTCTGGTAATATTTTTTCTGTAATCCAGTCTGTTTTGTTTTGTTTTGTTTTCTGAGAAACTTTGTGTACCACTCCATGGTCAGCTCTGAAAAATGACCTGCAAGCTCTCTGAACATAAATGAGAGTTAATCTGCTCCATGGCATGCATACTGTTTTAGGACACAGATATCCAGGAACTACAGTGAAGTATTTTTCATTATCTATTTCTTGGAAATATTTTACTTCATCTTGAATTCATTTTATAGAGTTAATGAAAAGAATCTGGAAGTTAATACAAATGATTTACGGTGCAATTCTCCACCTTTTGCTATCTGACCTGATTTAGATCAAGTCATTCCTACTATAAACATATTATTCAAAGTTGTGGGAGGCTGGAACAAGACAGGGCCTTAAAGTGCACCAGTGTGAAGCTCACATAGAACTTTGATGATTCAGATAGAACCAAGGATCTGGCCCAGACTGTACAAATGAGACACTGACAAAATAAGATCAGTCTTCCCCAAGTTTCTCCTCCATAGGGAAAACTTCCACCCTATGGGCCTGGCAGCCAGGAATGATGCTGCCCTGACACCTGTCATGACAACCCTATGAAGACTACAGGAACCTGGGATGATGACAGTCTCTGTAATTTTTAAATAAATTTAGAAGTCTGCACTCAGATAAACTTTATCCTTCTCAGGTCTCTGATGGCATTGATGACTGGGCGAGCTATAGCTTTGTCAGCTTAGCAGCGTCAGGCAACCAGNGTCTTCCACGAGGTTGCAGTCACCTTATTAATTCATTGATCAATGCATTAATTAATTAAAGCTACTAGGTCTCCTGAAAAAAACAAGAGACAAACAAGTTTGCCTTATAAGCTTCATATTAAGGGATAAAGAGGTTTCAAACATAATTTGAAATGGCTGTCCTTAAATAATAATTGCTTATATTTCTAATAAATAATAAATTCTAAGGATCTAAAAATATAAAGATCTGAAAAAGATATATGAAAGATATTACAAAATTTCTTTCCTTCATCATACTGTCATTGCAATAAAACTTCAAAAGTTCAGAATTTAACATTAATAGAATTCTGACAAGCTACTAGAGCAATGACTGCTTATTGTTTGGATTATGAGCTCAAGATTTTAGATTTCTTTTGGTTAGCTTCTGAATATAGATTTACAGATGCTTTTCATTGGGCCAAAGACATTTAAATCAAATTTATAGCTAGCTCTCTGGACAGAAGAAAAATATACATTTTTAAACCCAAATCTATAGTTTTTGCTAGGACTCAAAGATATGAGTCTACTCCTGCTGTTTTACAGATACCTGATATCTGCTTTTTCTACAATATGGATTTCACTACTGATTGATAATAAAACTTTTATGTCCTTTTGTAAAATAAGAATTCATATAAACCTCAGAGGATCAAAAGAAGCTATTGGATCCACTTCACAGAGATCAGAAGGACTCCAGATAAGTACAACAGTACAGCTTGAGTTTTCAAACTCCTCCCCTTTCCAGTTACTAAGGCTATGTGGGCCTAAAAATTCCAAATAAGTTCACAAATTTTAACCCTTGTCTCTAGTCTTTATCTGTTTCAGTGGGCTTCCATTTGGCTGGCAGTCACATCTTGGCATCAGCTACTGACTTCAATCTGTAAAACATCGACCTGCTGAAAACTGATATGGACCAGTCCAGCCAATATAAATGCTGTTTCTTTAGCTGGTCAATGAACCAGATGCTTCTAAATTTCCTCCTTGCCTTTAACA
This sequence comes from Neotoma lepida, assembly GCA_001675575.1. Classification (NCBI taxonomy): domain Eukaryota; kingdom Metazoa; phylum Chordata; class Mammalia; order Rodentia; family Cricetidae; genus Neotoma; species Neotoma lepida. The sequence continues at coordinate 13,876 of LZPO01017522.1, read as the reverse complement.
TTCCGGCTTTCCAGATACCTGACAACAACGTCTCGATGTCAACAGGAAGTAATTACAGAAGTGAAAACGTTGCCCTTATTCCCCGTGGAATGTTGGATCAAAAAGGAATTTCTTGTCATAGGGAACCTGAGATAAAATAATAACTGGACCCCATTTTCATTTCCAAGTTCCTTCAGGATAAGGAACTCTGTCAGCCATCACAGGGCTTTTGGCCCTTCTGCTTCTGCTAATTGCTGTTGGCTCTTGTGTCATTGATGCCTTAACTAAATAATAATTCCTGTCTGGGTAGCACTAAACTGATGATGCTAGAATCCCTCACCTTGCTTTCTGAGGTCATCTTACAGAACAGGCAAGGGCTAGAACTCCTATTCTTACAGCAAGGAGGGATATGCACTGCTCTGGGAGAAGAATGATGTTCTTATGTAGTCCACTCTGGGGTTGTTAGAGAATCCATGGCAAAAGTCAGAGAGGGTCTCACTAAGCATAAAAAAAATGAGAACAACAAGCAGGATGGTTTGAATCATTATTCTACAGAACCTCCTGGCTAACCACTCTGATTTCCACTCTACTAGGCCCCTTATTCATTTAAGGCTGATCCTTACCTTTGGTCCATGCATTCTAAACAGGATAATTAATTTTGTTAAAAAATATACAGTGCAATATCATCCATTAGAGACCTGCTAAGAAGGCCCATGATTGGGTCCTTCCTGAGTCACTTCTAGAGGGGGGAATGAGAGGATGACAGGGTTGTAACCATCTTAAAGAAGGGTCAGACTAGGGGCAGCAGGCCCTGGGAAACCCACTAGAGGATGTTATGCCCCTTCACCCTAAGTCCTTGGAAACCCACCAGAAGATGTGCTGCCCCTAGACCCAGACAATTAAGAGCCACATAAAAAACAAGTTCCAGACATTTCCTGCCATAACCTAAAGGATATGATAGATTATATACCATAAGCTGTCAGAGAGAGCAAGTTTCCTACAGATAAGAAATGGAATGTCTAATTGTCAGAGAAAATGGGTCTGCAATGACGTAAACTGCTAGAGGATATGGCAATTTCCTTGAAGCTGCAACTCTCTAATGAGTTGAAACCAAGCATCTCTAACCTGAAGTAAGCACCAGTCTTGAGCTTGTAACTATATAGAATTGGAATTCCACCAGACCACCTACACTAACCATTATAAAAATGCTGCTTGATTGCTACTGAGGGTCTCTACTGCTCAGCTGCTGTGTCAGATGGATGGAGAGACCCAGTTTTAAACTTGTAAATAAAAATGTTCTTTGGTTTTGCTCTCAGATTGATCTCTTGGCGGTCTTTGGGGGACTCTGGGTAAAACAGAGAAGGGTCCAGATAGTACTGTCAGTGCAGAGAGGACCTATAGCAAAGTAAGAAAGACTAATCTGGACTGAAAAAAAATCTAAGAAGCATTGATTTTAACAAAGATTGAGATGAATAAAGAAGTGTGTCATTCATCTGCACCGGAACTTCAGCCTGTAGAACATGTGAGATCATTGTGAGAATGCTAGAATACAGATAAAATAGGAGAGTTGATTCAGGCCTAAATCTTATACACTCTTTCACAGCTGATAATGCTATGCAGCAGAAGTGAAAGTTATTTNAAATTAAACTGCACAATAATACAAAACAAAATAAAAGGAAGACCTGAAGTTTGGCGAGTTATGAGGGGAGGGATCAAAGCAGAGTTGGAGGAGGGAGTAAGAGTTGGATTTGATCAAAAAAATACATTTATATATGAAAGAAAAAGTGTAATATTAAAAGACAAACTAATGGAAAAATAACACGGACCGTGGGAGACCAGTTCCCACAATCAGCTCAGAGTAATAAAAGGAATGCCTCAGAGTAGCAAGGGATAGGAAACTTTTCTATCTGAGGGTATTTAGAAATAAGTTTTAATCTATCTATGACTCATTAAATAAGGAACACACATTTTCTGATTTGATAACTTTCTCTTTTACTTCATCTTAAGAATGGTCTCTGACTCTGTCTCTACACAGCTACATATCATCACTCTGTTGAATACATACATGCATCTTTTCACATGGCTACACANCTCTCTTTTACATACATTTTTCTTGTACATATTTTTTCTATACAGCTTCATCCTCCTTGCCTCCACACACTTACAAATCTCCACACAGCCACGGCTAAACATCTCACTTACATAGCTCTCTCACCATATAGCAATTTGTACAGCTCCTAGGCACAGCTCCTCTACATAGCAGCAGCTCTTACATACAGCTCTCTCTCACACACTCACTCACACATCTTCCTTTTACATTATTCACTCACTCTTTACTCACTCTTTCACCCACTCACTCCCTCACACTTCTCTCTGTCTCTTATACACATCTAGATGTGTATAAGAGACAGCACACACACACACACACACACACACACACACACACACACTTCACTCACATTCTGCAGCTGCTCTCACACAGCTCTACACAGCCATCTCTCTCCACACTGCTGCTGCTCCCTCACAGCCAAACTCTGGACAATTATAAGTTACATTTTCAGAGCCTTACCCATTCTCAAAACACAAGATAAGTCACCTAGTTTCTCTTAGGATAGTAATGTCACATTGACCTATGCATGTAGCTCTAACTTACTGAGGGATCCCAGACAGTAAGTAAATGGTTGGCTGAACCTTGAGCCTGTAGCATCAACTGAGGCTGGGACTATGTGCAAAAAGTCAGTTACTTAGAAATTATGTCTAAAGTTGCTTCAAACTCTGATTTTGAATAAGCAAAACAATACCTAGCAAAAATGACCTGGTGTATTTGTGTCTAGGGGCAAGCAGTCTGCTTTGAATGTGCTCTGAAGTCTAAAGTTAGTTGTGTGAAAAAGGCTATCTTTGTGACTGAGAATCCTATGTCAGTCTGAGTAATGTAAAATTTCCTAGTATCATTTCTATACGTCAAAATGATACAGCTTAAACAGAAATGATAACCTGATCATCCACAATAATATGTATGCACAAAGTTGTAAAACATACTACCAAAGGGCTGTGGAAGGAACTCCACAGCTCTTCTTATTAGTGTAGCATAGCAGTGGCACCAGAGGAAGTTACAGATAGAAAACAGATGGTTTCACAGCCAGTGACCCTACAGCTTTGCCAGGTGGGGCTCTCCATCAGGGAGTTATATGTCTGGTGGGTCAATTTGTCAAACACTAGTTGTCACATGTTGTATATTTCCATGGCCCTCAGCTCCAGGAAGTGAATGAGTATGAAGAGAAAGACAGTTTTCTTGGGGTGGTACCTGAGTGTGTTTCCCATACTACAGTAGATAGCTTGACACACATGTACATGTCAACAACACTAATTCCACTCCGTAGGTTCTAAATACATCTACAAAAGAAGATCTGAAAACTTATTGCACTTTTGCTTGTTGGAGTTGAGACCTTAGGTCTCTTCCAGAACCAAGGCCCTTTGTTCACAGTTGGCTTTTGAGGATTCTGCCCATAAATGATTAACCCAACTGTGACCTCCATATCTCTTTAGATGTTCTAAGAAAAATCCTTTGACAATTCAGAATCCTCACAGCTAGAAACGTTAGCAAAGGACCTACAAAAGTGGACCCTCAACCATCGTATCAAATTTCCTTCCCCTCACTCAGAATGTTGGTACCAGCCCCAGGACAAAAGAAAAAGATTCTTACAGGAAATTAAAGGTGTCTTTCTCAGGTGAAGAGGGGTCCAGACATTACTGTCAGCACAGAGAGACCCAATAGCAAGGTGGGAAAGATTTTTCTGCACTGAAAAAAAAAAAAACACTGAGAATCTCTGATCTTAACAGAGATGGAGATGAATAAAGAAGTGTGTCGTTCACCTGCACCTGAACTTCCTTAGCACATGTGAGAACACTGTGAGAATGCTAGACTAGGGATAAACTGGGAGAGTTGATTCAGGCCTAAATCCTATACACTCCTTCACTGCTGAAAACGCTATAAAGCAGGAATGAAAGCTATTTGAAATTTAACTGCACAACAACAACAACAACAACAAAAACAAAATCAAAGGAAGGCCTGAAGTTGGGAGAGGGATGAGGGCAGGGACCTAAGAAGAGTTAGGTGAGAATAAGAGTTGGATTTGATCAAAACAAAACATTTTTATATAGAAAAGAAAAAGTGTAATATTAAAAGACAAACTAATGGAATAAATTTCTCATTAGAAATTTATGAAGTTACTGTGAAAGTTAAAATTTTAGCTATGTATTAATTACTTAGGACACATTTTGATAAACACAAACTATTCTTTGTGCAAGTCATATATGCACAGATTTCAGTTACTATGTAATATAAGATGAATTCTGCCCCCATCAATGACGTTTATANTTTAAAGTCTTACTCCAATACAAGAAAAATGGGACTTTATTTATAAACAGAGTTTTATGTGTATAATCCAGTCAAAATGAAATCATTACCATAGGATCTAATCCATCAGAATGGCATCATATAAGATAATCTAGAGGGAGAAGTGTCACAAAGGAGACCATGTGATGACAAAGGTAAAGGACACCATGGACAACCAAGGAAGGAGCCTGGGAAGGAAAGCTGTCAGCAAGAGCCAAGCGAGGCTGCATCTTGATTCNTGATTTCTACCACACAGAGCTGTGAGAAAGCAGATTTCTGTCACTTGACCTAGGAGAAATTGAGACAGAGAAACAGTTTCCTTTCATAGTTTATGAAGAAAATAATGAGTCTCTTTTTGCATAGTTTTTGTCCGTGTTGTTTTTTTTTCACATAGTTTATGGAAAAAATAAAAATGCCTATGACCTAGCTTGAAAAAAATTTAATTTTATCCAAAGATTATTAATAGTCCATAAGTCTGTTATCTTTTGCTGTGTTGAAAAGAAAATGTACAAGATAAATTGCAAAAAAGGGGAAACTGTATATATATGTGTGTGTGTGTGTGTGTGTGTGTGTGTATTGTGTGTGTGTGTACGTATGTGTATGTATGTATGTTTATGTGCTACGAAGAGACACCATGACCATGGCAACTCCTATAAAAAGAAAGCATTTAATTGGGGCTTGCTTACAGTTTTAGAGGTTTAATCAATTATGCTGATGGTGGGGAGCATGATGGCACCCAGGGAGACATAGTATCTGAGAGTTTTACATCCAGATCCACAGGCAGCAGGACATGCAAAAAGCCTCTGCATCTGGCTAGGGATTCTGAAAGATCAGTGCCTGTCTCCAGTGAAATACTTCCTCCAATAAGGCCACACCTACTCCAACAAGGCTACACTTCTTAATCCTATCAAATAGTACCAATCCCTATAATACTATAGGGGCTACTTTCTTTCAAACTACTATGTGTGTGTGTGTGTGTGTGTGTGTGTGTGTGTGTGTGTGTGTGTGTTTTATCCAAATGAAACTATATACATATATATAGTAGATAGCCTTTAATATATATATATTATATATATTATTATATATATTATATATATTATATATATATTAAAGGATTCAGCCCAGGTTTGTTTCATCCATTGCATTATCCTGTGGTGAAGTAGAGCATCATGGTGGACAGGTTGTGGTATACCTAAGTTGCTAACTTCCCAGTGGTCATTAATTAAAAGAAAAAGAAATGAGATTTCCAGTAATTTCTTAANGACTACAACATCAGGGATCTAACACCCTGGAAAACAGAGAAGGAATTAACTACACTTTGTGGGATAAAAAGCAAAATAAAAATCTAGTGAAAATGGAAAGAGATTTGTAAGGAATAAGAAAGTCTGGCAGGAGTGTTAGGAAAATAAGAGAGGACACAGAGGTAGAATAACTAAAATACATTATGTGAAAGAATGAAATCTTTTTTT